>JAUMHP010000001.1:1031078-1048145 GCA_032361065.1 Enteromius trimaculatus | reverse complement strand
CATAGGTGTAATGGTGTTTCTGCTGTACAGACTGACCCTACACCTAAACCTACCCCTTACAGGAAACACTACACACTTTTACATTCTCAAACACCTTGTTAACCTATTTTACAAATGGGGACATCCCCAAAGGGAGGTTTCGTCAGGTTTACCTCACTTTTTGGTACAAATTTGTGGACTATATGGGTTTCCAAGAAAATAACCAGAACTGCTGATGACACGTGTACAGCGAGGGTGATATAAAGCCCTGACGGCCGTCACCAAGCCCTCGGTAGACAGTGGATTTCTCTCTGTGTTATGGTTATATATATAGCTTTTTTAATTAAACGACTTTTCCCGGTTGAAAAATCACATGACAATCACATTTGAGTTTTTTCAGACTTTTATTGTTCTGTACATGAAGAAAAACTAGTTTGCAAATTCATCTAAAGACAGGAATAGTGAAAGCAGCAGACGACTTCAGATCATTTTGAATGTTGACGTCACTATTTTTCATGATTTCATGTCATCTCTCAAATAATCGTTCAGTATATAGATGAACCAGCATCGTCCTGTCGTTTGTTTGGCTGGATGTCATCATCATCATCTGTTTCTGCTCCTTCCTCTTCCTCCTCGTTTTCCTCTTCCTCTCGGTTTGCCCTCGAATACAGAACGTGCTGTAACCATAGTAACGCCCCGCCCACACTCCGCCTCCTCCTCTGAGCTGGAGCTGCTTGACTCCGCCCTGGGTGACGTCAGCAGAGAGGCTCCGCCCCTCGTCTCATCCTGGGTGTCTGAAGGTG
The DNA here is from genome assembly GCA_032361065.1 of Enteromius trimaculatus. Classification (NCBI taxonomy): domain Eukaryota; kingdom Metazoa; phylum Chordata; class Actinopteri; order Cypriniformes; family Cyprinidae; genus Enteromius; species Enteromius trimaculatus. The sequence continues at coordinate 1,047,363 of JAUMHP010000001.1, read as the reverse complement.
AGCTCAGGTGAGGCACGGGCCCTATGAATCCTCCTGTGAGTGGCCCTGGGGCTCTAGGGGCCCCGCTCCTGACCTGCTTGGATGGAGACAGTTCTTCCTCCTCCTCCTCTTCCTCTTCTCTCTCCTTTCTCTTGAGGCAGGTGACAGCTCTGCGCAGACGCTGGCTTCGGATCGACTGGCGCTCCTGCTGCTCCAGACGGAAGAAGGAGTCGATGCGCAGCTGCGTCTGCAGACAACGACACATACCTGTGAGCCTCGAGCAGCACAGCACAACAACACACTATGGGTCAAAACGATGCTCTCTTTTATTACAAAAATCATCAGGATATTAAGTAAAGATTATGTTCCGTGAAGATATTTTTTCACATTTCCTACAGTAAATATATCAAAACATTATTGATTAGTAATATGCATTGCTAAGAACTTCATTTGAACAACTTTAAAGATGATTTTCTCAGTATTTCTTTGACTGTAACCTGTTGGGTCTGGAGCTGTTTGAGCACGGGCTGCAGTGTTTCTTCAGTCTTCCTGCTGCTCCATCCGAAGCGGCTCAGACAGAACCTGTGACGGGTTAAGAAGCTCTTCTGCTCATTAGAGACTCTCACACACACTCATAACCTGCTAAGGTAAGCTATTATAGTGTAAGCGAGGGGAAGGATATTCTTTGAGCAGCTCCAGGTGTGGGCGGCCCCAGCTGAACGAGGCATCTGATTGGTCAACGGTGGGCTCCAGGTAAGCCTGAGCAACGGCAGGGTTCGGGAAACCAGGATGAAGCTGGAGATTCCTCAGTTTCTTCTTCACCTTTGTGTCTCTGGGGTTAGAGGCTAGTTTCTTATTCTCCTGCACTTCAGTCCACCACTCACTACATCACACACACACACACACACACACAGTAAAACCACAGCTATGATCGACAGCACTTCACTAAAAACATATGGAAGCATCAGTTTATGTTTTACTGAACTTAAACCTGATATAATTGTAATATTCCAATCAACTGTAATAAAATCTATAATTTAAATAAATGTTTTTATATAAAAAAAAAAAAATTATATATATAATTTTTAGGGGATATTTTCTGTTTCCTTTTTGTCACCGTAAATTATAAATTGATGATTTTTTTTATCACAAAATGTGTGAATACAAAAATATTTTATATATATATATATATATTTATTTATATTTTATTTTTCAATTTATATTTTTACTCTGTAAATTATAAAAGTTTTAGTACAAAATGTACTACAAAAAATAATCAGGGAATTTTTTTTAATGTTTATATATTTTTCACTGAACATTATAAAGTGACAATGTTTACTACAAAAAATCTGTACTAGAAAAAAATGATTAGGGAATATTTGTATATTTTCAGTTTACATTTTAAATACAAAATAGAAATAGTTTCATTCAGCACAGGATTTCTATGGTGTTGTACTGTTATAGTGAGATCTCTCAGTGTTTCTGACCTGAGCTGGACGAGAGGTTCTAAACCAGCTCCAGGAAACTCGTTCAGGATCTCCATCCCGGTCACGTATCCCACTCCCGGAACGCCCTCGGTGTAATCACTGCCCAGAAGATACGCCAGATTGATGAGTTTGCTCCTGTCCAGACCTGCAGATGAACACAAGCTCAGGTCTGTCCTCCAGGGACATGCGCACACACACACACACACTCACCCAGCTGGCTCTGCATGTCCACACACTGGTAAATCTCAACATATTTGTTCTGGCTGAAGAAGTTCTTGTAGACGTGACGGCCGCCGAAGAGCCAGATGTCGCTGTCGTCAGTGATGGTGCCGTGTGTTTGGTCGAGTCGGTCCAGCGCGGCACACTGGGCCTCGGCCTCCATTGGAGCCACGATGAACGGCACACCGAACAAACGCAGCAGCTCCTGAATGTCAAAAACACTTCGTGTCATACTAGTGACCTACTCACACTGATCTGTATGTGCACTGACAGTAAAGTTTGAGATGATAAACCTCCTCTAATCCAGCTCAACTCTTCTGGGAAAGAAGGAGCAAAAGTATTTATGGAGTGCGAGCTGAGGCCTGCGCTAAAGCTTAAACAAACATGACTGTGGGATATGATATCACTCATAACACACTTAGATCAGATCTTCAGCCGCATTTACAGCAGATCCTTCACACACACACACACACACACACACACACACTCTCACAGATCAATCAGTGCATGTTTCTTCCAGAAGAAAATGCTCAGGTTTACAGTCTGGACTAGGCTTAAGTCTTGTCTGTGAAACGAGGGGTTAATCTTTTATGTCTTTAATGTTTGTTTTAAAGCCAGATTTACTATCATCTGAGCCAGCAAGATAAAAAAAACACTTTGTATTTACTAAATACTGCGCTCATTTCTGCATCTGATTTTACTGCATATGAATTTGTAATTCACTAATTTGTGTTTACCGGTATTGCACCACTGTTTAATGCCAAAAAAACATGTCTTAACCCACTCTGGGCCTGTGTTGTTAGTAGATGAACATTCTCTCAGCTCAGCTCAGCCTGTTCATCAGATCTAGTTGAGGTTAAGGCTGACCTGGCTCTCGTGGCACATCTGTCCGGTGACGGTGGAGCTGCTGCGCTGCTGCTTCTGCTGCTGCTCTCTCAGATTCTCCTGCTGGTCCTGCAGATCTCTGTCCAGCTTCAGCAGCTCCTCCTGAAACACATGCACATGTTACACACACGTAACACACTCATAACGCACCTTACACACACATAACATATTATACACTCTCATAACACACGTAACACGTTACACACAAGTTACAAACTCATAACACATGCTACACACACATAACCACACGTGTGATGGACGGGATCAGTGAGAGGCGGACCGTGTCAATGTGATCCCACTCGCTGGCTGCAGCAGCTTCATTTACTGTCTCGTGCACTTCTTCACTCTCATCTGGGCTCTGGACACTGGACTCTTCCTGGCCGTTCTCCACTTCCTCTGCTCTCTCCTCCACTTCCTCTGCTCTCTCCTCCACTTCCTCTGCTCTCTCTTCCTCTTCTGAGCTGCTCTTATCAGCTGCTTCTTCTGCTTTGGCGTGAGATTCCTCTGTTTCAGACGGTTCCTCCGCATCAGACACTTCGATAAAACTCTCTGTAGAATCAAATGATCACAGGTCATCTTGTTTTTCTGTAAAAACCTCTCAACATCCTTTTTGTTTATAAGTTAATAATTAAAGCTATTAACTGAAATGTGAAATTAATAAAAATCTAATTATAATAATACAAATGTAAATAACTAAAATGCATTTAAAGCTCTTTTAAAATCTTACATTATAAAATAAATAATAATTTAATATTTCTAAAACCTACAATAAATTGTACACAATTCTAAAACAAAAATACTCAAAACATACTAAAAACGAATGAATTATAAAATAAATTATAAAATTTAAATAAAGTGAAATTACAATAAATTAGAAATAAAACAAACCTATCTAAACATTAAGCAAATTATAAAAGTTATTAGGTATTTGAAATATTAACTTAAAATATCAAAGGAGCTTCAGGAAAATATTTCAGCTCACAAAGTTTGGGAATCAGTCCTTTAATCCATGTATGACCCTGGAGCACACAATCAGTCATGATCAGGGCTAATTTAAAATAAAATAAATAAAAAGTGTACCTTCAGAGCTGCTTTCCTCCTCCTCTTCTTCACTCTTGTCTTTGTTCTCCTCCATCTGAATCGTTCGGTCTGTAATCACAGGTATGAGATCAGAGGAAGTGCTCTTCACCACAGCATCCGGAGGCTCCTGGCTTTCTGTATGTGATTTCACAGGAATCAGGGGCATTCTGGGCTGTGAGGAAACACCGACTCCAGGAACCTCTTCATCAGAGGCGCTCCTCGGCTCCACATCCTCTTCTTCCAGAGCTTGTTGTATGGCCAGCAGAGTCCTGGGAGAAACACCTCCGTCTGCAGTGATGCTCCGGTCAGGAACTGCTGCTTCATCCTCGTCCTCGGAGCTGCTGCTGATGACGTATCTTCTGTGTCTCTGCTCATCTGCGGGATCTGTCACGGCGCTCCGGATGGCTTGTAGAGTTCGAGGAGAGGGCGGCTTCTCCTCAGCACGGGACGAGGAAGGCTTGCTCTCATCTTCCTCAGTCACAGGCCTCCACAAGGGCTCCGGCTTCCCTTTGTGCCTCTCTTTACGCTCCCACGGAGAGCTGGACCAGAGCGCTGGAGCCGACGGACCCTGCGGAGCACTGGCCTTCTTCTGAGACCCTGAAGAACACGACAAATGATGCAGGGTTAGACTTCCATAAAGAAATGTGTACTTTTATTCATCAAGGATGCATTAAACTGAACAGCTCTGATATTTTTTGTCTTTTACAATTCTTTGATGAATAGAATATTTAAAATAACGTTTGTTCAGTTACAAAAATGGAAAAATTTATATAAATAATTCTAAAATAAAAACTACCGAAAAAACCTAAACCGCAATCAAAATAAAACATCAAAATTGTTAGATACAAAAGTCCTAATTCTGAGTAAAATTTGATCACTATGTTCATAGCCCCAGAGCTGACCTCTGATGAGGATGTAGTGTGAGGAGTCCTCGGACACCAGGCGGCGGATCTCTGTGTGCTGCTCTCGGCTCTGAGCCGCCGCTCCGGAGCTGCTCTGGTTCATCTCCTGCTCCACTCCCTCCAGACGCTGGTTCAGGCTGTTCCTCTGCAGGAGACCGGCCAGCTGGTACTGAGAGAACTCGCCGGACCTCTGAGAGAATCACCAGCATCCACAGTTACACGAGACACGAGTGTTAGCCTGTAATAACTCAAATAACCTGAGCACCTCGGGGGGTTTGTGGAACAGGGTGCGCCGTCTCTTGCTGAACTCCTTCATCTCTTTCAGGATTTCGTGTTTGACCTCCGGAGGCATGAGCGAAAACTCCTCAGAGTTGATGTCTACTGAGTTTGGGTTGTCATAGACCTCCTCCTGAACGAGACACACACATCAGAGACGTACCAGATGTTTTTGACTTGTTATACTGTCGCTATAAAAGTCATAAAGGACAAAAAGTCAAATTATGAGGGAAAAAAGAGAGATTGAGAAGTCATAAATATGAGAAAAACATCATAATGATTAGTTTAGAAATCATAATTATGATATTAGTCAAGATTCTGGAGCATGCATGTGTCATCTGCTCACATACAGGACACACTCATATGAAGCTATCCTACCTATATTTTGTTCGTCTCTAATCTGATGAATGAAACCATGAGGCATGAAGATGTTAACATGACTAAAGCTGTGAAAAGCACTGGATCTGACGGCTCATGTTGGTTTCCATGGCTTGTGTCATCATCATCTGAATGAGTGGATGTGACGGATCTCACCTGGAATCTGCTGCAGGTCTCGTCTGCGTCTCGCTCCTCCTCTGAACTGCAGCAGCATGTATTTAAAGACACCAATGAAAGCATGTTCCCTCGTTATCATTGTGTCTCATTAGTGTTCTTCTCACCTGCTCTGGTCTCGTTCTTCATCAGGAGGAAGAGCAGGCAGAACGTACATGTCGTCCTGATCGTCTCGTCTCACAGAGGACAGGCTGGGAATCGCCTCCTGGCTGCAGGAAGAGAAAGACCCGAGCATACTATTCCGCGGAATCGCTAAAACTGGGCTATTGTTTCAGATTTGATCAATTCTGGTTACAATTATGCTTATTGATCCCAATTCTTAAAAACGTAGTCAAAAATTTAGATTTCAAACATATTTATTCTGCGCTGCCATAAAAACTGTGGACTAAGAGCTACTTGTGTGAAAAATAGAGCTGATTCTGGATACACCGATTGCTATTTTTAATGGAGGTTGTAGTTCTTACAGTTCTGAAGAATAAATATTAAAGAGCTGGACAGAATCTGAGGGAGTTTCTGAAAGGAATGATTCAGTGATTCACTCAAGATTGACTCGTTTCATTACTGGATGAATCTCTTGAACGAATGATTCAAAGACAGATACGTTTTTAACAGCCCCTTTTCATCAGCTTAAAAAATGTGCACAAGTTCAATTGATAGAAGACATATCATGCCCCTTTTTACAATATGAAATAGAAGTCTCTGGTGTCCTCAGACTGTGTCTGTGAAGTTTCAGCTCAAACTGCCCCACAGATCATTAATTAAACTATCTTGAGCGGAAGCAGAAACAGGCTGATTTTCGTGTCTGTCTTTTTAAACGCAAATGAGCTGCTAGTCCCTGCCTCCCTTTCGCTGAATAGATCAAATGTGCTTGCAGAAGTTGGCTTACTAAAACAAAGTTAGTGGGTTAATCTTTTTCATGTTTTCTTGACTGATTTCAGCACTTAAAATCCGGAAAAGTTAGATTTTCATGATCACCTTTAAGTATCTGATTCTGGAAGCAGAATTGATTTTTGAGTCCCAACCCTAGGAATATCGTCACTGAACAACATGACCCGCACCTCTGGTCTCCTAAAGCTGCTTTGATGGCCTGTCTCTTCAGGAAGGTGCGGAGGAGCTTCTCGCTGGTCTGTTTGGACTCACGGCTCATCTCCTCCCTGCGCTGTCTCCTGAGGGCCTGACGGGGTTTACAGCGGTCAAGCATTTTTATGCATTCACTACCAGTTAACGTTTTTTTAACTGCAAGATTTATTATGCTTTTTAAAAAAAAAAATCTCTTCTGCTCACCAAGCCTGTATTTATTTCATCTAAAGTATAGCAAAAACATTCTATGTGAATATATTTTAAAATGTAATTTATTCCAGTGATTTTGAAGCAGCTGGAGCTCACCAGTGTCTGTTTCTTGAGCAGCGGCGCATCTCCGTCGTACACAAACACGGGTCTGATGCAGAAGAACAGCAGCTTACAGAGGCGATGGAAGAGCGTGAGGAGATGAGCGTTCTGCACCGCGTTCCCATCGCGATCCCGCACTCCTTTGACCGCCTGATTCAGCCAGATACTGATGTCTGTGACGGCCGAGTCATGGTCCACAGTTTCATGATTGCATTATAATAATATGACTCTGGGGAGAAATGTGTTTAATTGCATGATCCCGCAGGAAAGGATACCCACAGCTAAGATCTTCCCCTCCAGGGTTTCAGGATTGATGGGCTTTCCGGTGCTTTCCAAGAGCTTCCACAGTCCATGAACTCCCATCACTCCTGCTCACGTCTGCAGAAAAACATCAGTGACCCACTCAAGCAGAAGAAACGCCTGTTTCAGTCACATACAAAAAACTCAGTTTGATCAATCATGAGATTATGAGATTTAAATGACAAAATTAAGAGATAAAGTCACAATTATAACAAGTTGTAAATTTAAGAAAAAGCCACAATTATGAGATTTAAAAAAAAGTCTAAATTATGAAGGGGAAAAAAACTGGTTACAATCATGATATAAAAAAATATTGCAATTATGAGATAAAATGAGAATTATGAGATAAACGGTGAAATAAATGTAAGTTATACTATGAGTTCAATGTTACAGCGTGATATAGTCAATATCATTAAATTATTATTCCACAATGATTACAATTATAATAAGATCATAAAGTCATAATCAGAAGATAAAAAACTAAATTACCACATAAAAAGTCAAATTTGTGAGATTTAAGTTTTAATTACAACATTTTAAAAGTTACAATTATGAGATAAAAAATACAGTTTTTGCTACGTTTTAATTATTATGACGTAATATGTTTTAATTTAAATCTTTTAAAACACATTTTTCAATAAGCCTTCTAAATGTTGACTTGGTATGTCATAATTATGGCTATGTCAAGTCTAATTTTTATATTACAGTTATACCTTTCAAATTCTAAATGATATTATCTCAAAATATTTATGATTTACCGAAATGTAAAATGTTATTATTTTATCGATATTTCCAGATGATAGAGATGGGAATCAAGCAGGTGTAAACTTTAAACAGGATATTCAAGTAGAAATATTCACACACACAAAAGCAATATAGAGATTATCAGTCTGTTATTACTGATTAAAATTAAATCAGTATCGCAACAGAACTTTTCTTCGTAGTTCTGTTTCTAACGAGCTTGTTTGATGTTTATAGGCTGAAGAATAGTTGTTTAAATCGTGATATTTAATGAAAATCTCACACAGACCTGCTCACGGTACCAGAACTATAACAACCGGGTAACGCGTCCGTTAGAGACTCCCCAGAAACACGCACCGAACACATTAGTTCCGCCGTACGTCACTTCCGCCGCCATCAGCTGTTTCCGGTTTCATCATGGAGCCTGCGAGCTCGACGCTCTGAGGTACGTGGCGAAATTCATAATGAAACGCTAATATTTATTGTTTAGCAATAAACAATAAATCGTCGTGTTTTGTTTTAGACGAACGCTTTCGCGTGACGTCATCCGTTAGTAATCTTAAAGCTAGTGATCGCTGTGTTACGCAAACTGACCATAAACCAGATCATAAACAAATACAGATAAACAGGGTCAGAACTCTCCTTATCCGCGCGTGTTTATGTTGTGAAGAAACACTCCTCAAGATTTCTCCGTATAGACGTCTCCGCCGGCGAGTTAACTAGTTGTTTTGACGAACTTAACAAACGTAAACATCTTGAGTTCACCTGGTTTGATCCAGTCAGGACGATAAACCGGCTTAACTTCATTAATCCTGATTAATGAATCAATTTCTTTCTTGTTTCTACTAGTCTGTTGGTGTGTCACAGTCACAGTTTGAATGAAACCAGCAGAGGCTGTGTCACACTAGTCAGAAATAGTCAGTGTGTGTTAACTGTTGTATTCGGGAATTTAATTAAAAATTTTCATTTTTGGAATGTGTTTATTAAAATATTATTTTTCTAATCAGAAGTTATCTAGACTGTTGTAAAATGTATGTTATTAAATAATAATATTGATTTTGTAGAATTGTTTTTTTTGTGCATATAATAAAATATGTATTTTATATTATTTTTCATAAAATATTAAATTAATTAAAATATTACTTTTCTGTTCAGGAATCATATATACTGTTTCATCAAAATATATGTACTTTTTTGCACAATTCTCTGTAAAATAGATACATAATTTATTAAAATGTTAGTTTTCTAGATTGTTACATACACGTATAATATAATATTTCTTTTAAAACAGAAATTAAATTTATTAAAATGTTATTTTTCTGTGCAGGATTAATCTTGACTGTTGCGTGGATATAGCATTTTAGTAAATAATTATTAATTAATTAATGTATGTTTAAAATGTGCAGAAAATATCAAATATATTTGTCAAACAAATAATAGATTTGTTTTATATTTAAATGTTACAATGTAAAATGCATTAATTTTTGATTCTTACTAATATTATAACTAATTGTGTAACATTAGTTGATGAAATGCGCTGATGTTTGCAGGCAGTGAGTGTTGATCCAGACTGACCTCAGTCATGTCCACTGCAGTGATCATCAAAGGTGAGTTCATCTGTCCATCATGAGCTGATGTCTCCTCACGCATGCAGATTACAGTAAATCTCTCTGATGTGTCTCAGATGTGTCTGCCGTGGCCATCCGTGGCCCTGGCGATGGCATGGAGATGGACAAGCCCCCGGTGGCCCCTGAGCTCTCGTCAGGGACCCCGCTCTTGAAGGTGATGGGCTCTCCGAAGCCCAGCCCGAGAGCATCGGCGGGAGTCCTGCACCTGGGCAAGGTGAGCAGAGATGCTTGTACTGAGCTGGAGGCTGTGAGGATCGTGGTCCCGAGGGCCGCTATCAGCCGGAGCCGGAGCCTGGGGCCCCACACTGAGGACAGAGGGTCCCCGCAGCACAGGGACGAGCGTCCCCCTTCGCCCTCGGCCGAGCCGCTAGACTACAAGAGCGCTCTGGACAAGCTGCAGAACTCAGAGCGCCGCCTGCTGCAGGACAAAGAGGGCCTGAGCAACCAGCTGCGGGTCCAGACCGAGGTCAGAGGTCAAGCAGTCATCAATAGTGTCAAACCGCCACATGCGCTTCTGACTGTATTCACACAGTGGATACTTTCTTACATTACCAATCAAAAGTTAGTTTTAATGTTTCTGATGTCTCTTCTGCTCACCAAGGGTGCATAAAAATACAGTAAATATTTAACACTGAGAAATATTATTATAGTTCATAATATATTATTATTAGTAAATAATATTATTAAAATTTATCATAGTAAAAATTATGACTTGCATATAACATTTTCTCAATTGGTAAGTGTATATATAAACAAACTGGCATTTATATATTAAAGTTTGTACATTAAATATATTTATATATAATTTATATGAATATAAATGTATGTTTAAATATTTTCCAAATCTATGCTGTCTTTATATATGCATAATAAACACACACACACACACATATATATATATTATGTAAACAAAAACATATTTTGGATGTGTTTATTTGACATTAATTCAAAAGCTTCTTCTGCTCAGCCAGGCTGCATTTAATTGATTTAATATTGAGTAAAATATCAATATTTTTTGTTGAAACTGTCAGACATTTTATTTTTCAGGATTCACAGATAAATAGAAAGATTATTGAATGCCCCCCGGATGAGTAGAAGTATCTTACTGGCTCTAAACGTGTGTAGATTAGAGAGATGATTTCATGTGTCCTCAGGTGAACCGTGAGCTGAAGAAGCTGCTGGTGGCGTCTGTAGGCGATGATCTTCAGTATCACTTCGAGCGTCTGGCGCGAGAGAAGAACCACCTGATCCTGGAGAACGAGGCTCTGGGGCGGTGCCTGTCTCACACGGCGGAGCAGCTGGAGCGCATGAGCATCCAGTGTGACGTCTGGAGGAGCAAGTTCCTGGCCAGCCGGTGACTAACACCACACACACGCCACACTGCTTCCTTCATTTGTGCTGTTTAATATTATATATATATGAATATATTTAAAACATTTGATTTCATATATAATATGTTTGTTTAAATTAGGGCTGGTAATTGAACATGTTAAATAGGTTATTTAATTGTGGTGAAAAATAATGTTAAATGAACGCACAGCCCCAGACCTACGTGAATAATCAGACATTTTATTCAGCTGAGGCAGGGCCAGAGAAGCAGTCTAGAGAACGTGGGTAGAATGTCCCTAAAATACAAAATACAGTTTGAGTTGACAACATAAAGTTAAGCAGTAGTCTAAGAGCAGTGTGTGTGTGTGTGTGTGTGTGTGTGTGTGTAGCGTGATGGCAGAGGAACTGACCAATGCCAGAGCGGCTCTCCAGCGGCAGACCAGAGACGCTCAGTGTGCCATTCAGGATCTGCTTCGAGAGAGAGACGAGTACTCCAGAGACATGATGCACACACACAGGTGACCTCCTGACCTACAGCAATCTCAGCTCAGATTAACAATTCAAAACACAACATCTCTCATTTAAGTACTAAAATAATTTAAAACAGAAGAAAATCTGAAAATCTAGAGTAGTGTAGGGACAAGATGCACCTGGTGAACAGGGTCAAGATTAACAAACGGTTTTCTGAAATGTTTAAGTATGCAGTTATACTATTAAAATATGCAGTCATTTGCATACATCAGCACTTAAATCTGATCACTGGATCAAGTGCGAGTGAAATCTTCAGAGTACACAGAGGGACTGCGCTGTAAATGAAAGCAGTGATGCTGTTCTCTGGATGAGCAGGTCTCTGGAGCAGCTGCTGGTGTCTCTTCAGTGGGGTCGGCAGCAGACGTATTATCCCAGCGCACAGCCTCTCAGCACCGGAGACCTGGCCGCAGCCAATCACAAGCTGGCAGACGCCATCAACTCATACCTGCTGGGAAACATGAAGAAGAGCCCCGGATCAGAGCGAAGCGAGCTCTGCAACACACCGGCCGAGAAGATGGCTGAGAAGGTGCGCCAATACAGAACTACAGTTCATGAGGAAATAATGAATCATTAGATCTAATAGTAACAATAATAAGAAATTGGAATATGACATTTAATAATTACAAAATGTACTGCATTACAATTAGCACTTAATGAATGGATAATAAGAAATTAGAATGGTTAAATGAAGAGATAAAATAATTAGAATTTGTAGTAAACAACCCTGTCTCTGTGTTGGTTTGTCCAGGTGCTGCGGAGTCTGGATCCCATCTCTTGCTCTGAGAAGGAGCCGGATCCGTCCGAGTCTGATCCGCTTCAGTCCTCCTTCCTGCCCAGTAAGAAGAGCATCGGACGCTTCCATCCCTACACACGCTACGAGAACATCACCTTCAACTGCTGCGAGCGCTGCCGAGGAGAGATCATCGTGCTCTAGAGACACACACACACACACACACACACCACAGAACAATCACACGGGTCTAGTGTGTGTGTGTGTGTGAGAGTATCGTGCTCTAAAGCCTGCTACAACACACCAAAGAACAATCCTACAGATGTGTGTGTTTTACACTGTACAGTTTAATTTAATGCAGGAACTCTGTCGTCAGTTATTCCTCCTCATGTGATTCACAGCAGTGGGGTTACATTTAATCACTCAAATGGTGTTCAGATGAGTGTTTGAATTCAACCTGAATTTGAGCTGTGTTTATATCATGCAGTATTTCATACTTCTCCTGGACCAGAGGGTATTTGTTTTAAAGCATTTCAGTTGTTTTCTTGTGTTTTATCTCTTCAAATAATAAATAGCTTGAGTGAGTGTAGACTTCTGTTCTTGTGGGAAATGAAATGAAAGCAAAGGAAAGATCGTTATTACTTACAGTCTGGGATATGACTTTATTTTATTTCATGAAACCTGAACAGAATATTCGCAGCTCATTTTCACCCCAAAATAAACTAAAAGATCATTTTTGAGGACTCTTTGTAAATCATGGTTGTGCTGCCTTCAGTGATTTACATTAAAAATACAGCGTTCAGATGATATTCTCATAACTCTGTTTTATGCAAGTTTGATTAAAACATCCTAACAGTCATAAATTAGGCCTCATTATCCTTTGGCTAAACATCTCATTTTCATTTTTATCTTGATTTTGGGGTTGAAATATATATAGTTGACTATATAGTTTTGTCTTTATTTTCATAACAAAGTGTTTTTTTTTCTTCAAGAGTGGAAATATGGCTGTCTTAAAAATGTTTGCAAAATAAGACCCTAAAACATGCTGTATTGGTATGCAAAATCTCATTTATTTTTGTCTTGATATTATGTTGAAATATGACCATATTGCTGCATTTACTTGATTTGCATTATGAAAATGTTAAAGAGTTTAGTGTGTAAGTGTGACTAATTGCCTTTGGATTTTGAAATAGGACCATTACTTTCATTTTAAATATAACTATTTATAATATAAATAAAACCTTTTTTCTATTAACCATTTGAAACAAAAACAGGCAGAAATAATTTTTATTGATGAGAAAATCAAAGCAGTAATATTAGAGTATTAATCTCAATCCTCCCAGCTAATCCACTCCAATAAAAAATGCTAAATATAATTGCTTATATAAGTGAAATAAATATATATACAGTAGTCAACATTTGAAGTGGATCATAAAAGACAAGAAGAGGTATTTGATTTTAGGACAACTTTGATGAAAGGTTTTGATGCACTTTGAATGTTGACTACTGTATATATACAGTATCTATATACATGTGTATATATATGTGATTGATTATAAAGATTTTACTTTATTGCTTTTTTCTTACATCCATGAGTTTTGAACAGGCCAAAATCTTAGATTTTCATAAAAAAAGGTGTTTTTATTGATGACAAGGGCAAAAGCAGTATCACAGTATTAATGTCGATCCTCCCAGGGTTTGGCTCGTTCTGTTTGTGTTTTCAGTCCGTCTCTTCTGTTCTGAGCTCTAGCGGGGAAGCGAATCTTTGATGAATCGTTCCAGGCGAAGCGACTCTTGGCAGCTGTTGTGAAGCCAGCGTGTTTTCTCTTGGGCACGAACTCCAGCGCTTTCTCCCAGCTGCCCGTGTTCTTCACCGTGGTCATGATGCGCATCATCTGGTCCAGGGTCAGGTTCTTGGCTCCACACTCCCACTTCAGATGCTCGTCCAGAGGCAGGCGTGCCGTGGCCAGGCGCTGGCGTTTAGCGTTGGCCAGAGAGGCGCCCGATTGAATGGAGCGGTCCACCATCGCACCGATGATGTACACCTTACTGTGATCAAACTCCTGCAGGGAAGGACATACGTCACCACAATCAACACATAGCAGCGCTGAAGCTTACTTTGGAAATGTAGTAGCTTACAGATTAAAATCTAACAAGTAGTGTAACTATCCATCTTTTCACACCGAGGGACGTACAGAAGGTTCAAAAACACTGATGCTCCAGAAGGAGAAACCATGTGTTAAGAGCCTGCGCGTGAAAACTTGTATTTGAAGATAAGGGTAAATTTAACTTATTTAGTCTACTGGGAAACATGTAACTATCTTCTGTAGCTTCTGAAGGGTAGTAGTAAATGAAAAACATACGATATTTAGGCAAAATAAGAAAAGTGTCCATTGAGTTCAAAAGTTTTTTTTCATTAATGCATGTTTTCTTCTTCTGGAGTGTTTGAATCTTCTGTAATAGCCTCAGATGCCCTCGGTGTGAAAAGATAGATCTCAAAATCATACAGTCACTATTGGGAAGGGTTCAAATACACAAAAATAGAATTTGTGGGATCTGGGGGATTTTTCTGAGGAACAGCAGACAGTTCCTCAGAAACTGTTCTTGCAAACTAAACTGTGATATTACTGTATACCGTGATAAAGCTTCAGCAATTAATCAAGCATGATGCCGTCACATGCCCACCTTCAGCACCTGCTTGGAGTCTGCGGTGAGATAGACCAGGTCTCTATGAGGAAACATCTCCAGGTGTGTTCTCTCGCTGGCGGTGATCAGCAGCCGCTCCCAGGTCTGCGCTCCGTAGCGTCTGCGCAGCTCTTTCAGATACCCTCCGTCTGGCTGCAGGTTGCAGAAGTGCAGGTGGAAGGGGTCAGGGTCACGCCGGTTCCAGCCCTCGCTCTCCATCAGCTGTGTGATGGTGTTCTCCAGCTCCTGCCGGCTCATGTGCTGCTCGTAGCTCAAGTCGTACACCAGGGGCTGACCGAAGAGCAGGGCCTGGGCCGCTCTCCAGTTCTGGGCCTGATCCACAGAGCTGTTCCTGAGCCACATGAGAAAGGTGTTCTTAGGCTCCTCACACTCTCCTTCCTTAACAGTCTTCTGGAAACAAGAAAATATGAATGATACCTCTTCATCTGAGCCTAGAGGACAGCAGCAGTCAGCAGCAGCACAGGTATGTTTGTAGCAACAAAGGATACAACCATTAGATCATCTGGAATCTGAGGGAGCAAAGAAATCTAAATATTGAGAAAATCAGCTTTAAAGTGGTTCAAATGAAGTTCTTAGCAAATGTATATTAAAAAGTCTTTATGGAACATGATCTTTACTTAATATTCGAATGATTTTTGGCAAACATATTTAACCCAAACAGTGTATAGTTGTCTCAAGTGCTGCTGCTGACTGCTTCCGGGGTCACATACATAGTTTATTTAAATGTTTGCATACTTGAAAAGCTTCCACTTCCCTCTCGGATTTCTTCTTCTCCTGCTTCTCCTTCTTGGAGGTCCTGTGTGACTCTTTAATGGCCAGGTACTTGAGGTACTTCTTCTTGGCTGATTTAGTTGTGAGCCGAGCGACATCCTCCAGCTGCTCGTCTGTGATGTTCTTGGGAACTAACTTCCCCGCCTGGTGCCACATCTCCACCAGCTCGCGGTTATCGTCCAGCACTGAGCGACTCAGACCCTCGCTCTCCTCCCGCAGCGCCTGAGACCTCATCACCGTCTTCCAGGAGTCCAGATCCAGAGCAATGTTTTCTTCTGACGCATCTTTCCTGACGCTGCGGCTGGAGCTGAAGGCTCTGATGGAGTTTGTGCATCTCAGAGCAAGCGAACACGAGCGCAGGAACATCATCAGCTGCAGCATCACAGAAAAACATTAATTTCTGCACAGACATACACAAACATTACATTATTAAAAACAAACGTGTATATTTGCTTTATGCTGAATCTGTATACTTTAAAAACCACCAGTTAAATATATATATATATAATTTTTTTAATACCATGAGACTTATATATAAAATGTATATAGTTTATTTACTAGTTTTTAAAATTATTGTGTACACTAATTCACAATTTATATAAACAACACACATATTATTATAATTTTTATTGCATACATTAAAAGCTCATATACATATATATAAATAAAATACGTTTTTTAAATTTGTATGTACATACAGTTTTTTAGTTAATAGCTTTTAAATTGATCTTTATTTATTAACTTTATATAAAAATTTTCGTGTTTTTGATTGAATATATA
>JAUMHP010000001.1:949855-971952 GCA_032361065.1 Enteromius trimaculatus | reverse complement strand
AAGAATCCCAATTCCTCAGAGTCTAAGCACCTGCTGGTGATGAAGGGAGCCCCGGAGAGAATCCTGGATCGATGCTCCACGATTTTGATTCAAGGCAAAGAGCAGCCTTTGGACGATGAAATGAAGGATGCTTTCCAAAATGCTTACGTAGAACTCGGAGGTCTTGGAGAAAGAGTGCTGGGTAAAGCCGCCAAATGAAGTTCACTATTGTGGAGCTTTTCAGTTAAAACTATAACTATGTACAATAATGACTGTGTTCTCTCTCAAAGGTTTCTGCCACTTTTCCCTCCCTGATGACCAGTTTCCTGAGGGTTTTGCATTTGATACTGACGAAGTGAACTTCCCCACTGAAAACCTGTGTTTTGTTGGCCTCATGTCCATGATCGATCCTCCTCGCGCAGCTGTACCAGATGCTGTGGGCAAGTGCAGGAGTGCAGGAATCAAGGTGTTGTTTCACCTTGATTCAAGACTGATGGCTTGATTATATTATACCTTATTTGAGTTAAATGAATCATATGATCAAGCATCTATGTCTTTTATCACAGGTTACTTGTGACCATCCATTACAGCTAAGACTATTTGTAATGGGTCTTGAATCAAGAAGTTGTTCTTGGTTCAAGATCCATCGTTTGAATATGTCGCACCTTTGCTGCAGCATATTCAATTTTGTTCATTCTTGTTGCACGTACAGTCGGTTAATCAAATTATAATTCAGTATCTTCAATTATAGGTCATCATGGTTACTGGAGACCATCCAATCACAGCTAAGGCTATTGCAAAGGGTGTTGGCATCATTTCTGAAGGCAATGAGACCGTGGAAGACATTGCTGCTCGTTTAAACATTCCTGTTGGAGAAGTCAATCCAAGGTATCCTTCTTAAACAAAACATTTATTTACCAAGTGTTGGTAATTTCCTCTAGATCTTTACTAATACCAAGTGGATCTCTAGGGATGCCAAGGCCTGTGTGGTTCATGGTGGAGAACTGAAGAATATGAGTGAAGAAGAGCTGGATGAGATCCTCAAACACCATACGGAAATTGTGTTTGCCCGAACTTCTCCACAACAAAAGCTGATCATCGTGGAAGGTTGTCAGCGACAGGTACTGTCAGGGAGTTGTTTGTCCAGTCCTAGTAGATACAAGAACATTTTACCCAGAAAGACCCATTTTGATGCATTTTATTTCTCTTATCAGGGTGCCATCGTAGCTGTGACCGGTGATGGTGTCAATGATTCTCCTGCTCTGAAGAAGGCTGATATTGGTGTGGCTATGGGTATCGCTGGATCTGACGTATCTAAACAAGCTGCTGACATGATCCTTCTGGACGACAACTTTGCCTCAATTGTCACTGGAGTAGAAGAAGGTGAGACATTTTATTAAAAAAAAAATAACTGACTGAAGAATGATGAAGGTAACTTACGACATTTAATTCTCATATCAAACTTCAAATTCAGGACGTCTGATCTTTGACAACTTGAAGAAGTCTATTGCCTACACGCTGACCAGCAACATCCCTGAGATCTCACCCTTCCTCCTGTTCATCATTGCTAATATTCCTCTACCTTTGGGCACCGTCACCATTCTCTGCATTGACCTGGGCACCGACATGGTAGGTGACATGATATTGTATTTTGCTTCCGATTCATCAGATTAATGTTTCCACCATCTTTCCACCGTAATGATCTTAAACAATTTTGGTACAGATAATCTTAAGACCATGCCAATGAATAGCATCCCAACTACAAAGTTTGGCCTTGTATTGGCAATGATAAGACACATGGTTTTGATTAGTTGTTTAATGTTTCCACAGGTACCTGCTATCTCATTGGCCTACGAAACCGCTGAAAGTGACATCATGAAGAGACAACCCAGAAACGCTAAAACAGATAAACTGGTGAATGAGAGGCTCATCAGTATGGCCTACGGTCAAATTGGTAAGAGCATGGATATTCTATGCTCTGTTCATTCTTTGAACTGTAATATTTACTGTAATACTGTACTGTAATATTTTACTCTTAGCATAGCATTTAAATTAGGTTTTATTAAAGTACGATGTACTGCAGCAGAAGGTAGCTGCACAAGCATCAGTGTTAAATAATATTTTGTTTTATTTCATTTGAGATTCATGCTGGTTAACGCCTATACTTAGAAATACTAAATGGTCAGCGCCACCTACTGTGCACCACCCACCTAAAATTAAAACGAAATATTAAAATGTAAAATACAAATGCTGTATTTTACATAAATACATACAAACAAAACAAACACTTATTATTTTGTTATTATTTTAAACTAATAACAGACCCTCTAAACTTTAATTTTAATGCTTATTTTTAGGTATGATGCAAGCAGTTGCAGGGTTCTTTACCTACTTTGTAATTCTTGCCGAAAACGGATTCCTGCCATCCGATTTAATAGGAATTAGAGTCAACTGGGACGATAAGTATCTCAATGACTTGGAAGACAGCTATGGCCAACAGTGGGTAGGTCACACAACTGCATGAACCAAAACACTTAAAATAATACACTAAATGTGAGGTATTGCTCATGTAAATATTGCTCTTCCATTTATTCTTCCAGACGTATGAGCGCAGAAAGATTGTGGAGTTCACATGCCACACAGCATTCTTCGCCAGTATTGTGATTGTGCAGTGGGCCGATCTGATCATCTGCAAAACCAGGAGAAATTCCATCATACAGCAGGGAATGAGGTATGTAAACAAAGTGTCCAGCCATAAAATCATGCGATATGTGTTATACAGGGCTGTTCTTAAAGGTATTGTCTCCACTTTTCTTCCACAGAAACAAAATCCTCATCTTTGGTCTGTTTGAAGAAACCGCTCTGGCAGCTTTCTTGTCCTACTGCCCAGGCATGGACATTGCTTTGAGAATGTATCCTCTGAAGTAAGTGGACATAACTTGTCTTTTACACAAGGAAATGGGAATCTTTTATTGTATCAAATCTAACTGACCTTGAACCCTAATGTTGTGTTTTAGACCATGTTGGTGGTTCTGTGCCTTCCCATATTCGCTGCTCATCTTCGTCTATGATGAAGTTAGAAGATACATCCTTAGGCGGAACCCAGGAGGTAATAACAGATATATAACTAACAGATGTTGGCAGTCGTTGACGTTGAAAACGGCCGTGTTTGTTTTCTTTTTAAAGCTAGAGTATCTGTTTCCCAACAGGAAAGTTGGGGTTTGAATGGGGTCTACGATAGCGCAAACGTTCATAACAGTGTTTTGTTATTTCCCAGTGAATGAACCAGCTCTAATATCAATGCTGTTTCGTTTCAGGCTGGGTGGAAAAAGAAACATACTACTGAAACACGAAGATCTTCTGTTGCAAACATTTGCAAGAAGAGGTTAATTTTGATATTTTTAA
The DNA here is from genome assembly GCA_032361065.1 of Enteromius trimaculatus. Taxonomy (NCBI): domain Eukaryota; kingdom Metazoa; phylum Chordata; class Actinopteri; order Cypriniformes; family Cyprinidae; genus Enteromius; species Enteromius trimaculatus. The sequence continues at coordinate 968,568 of JAUMHP010000001.1, read as the reverse complement.
AATGATACAGAATCTGGTTATTTTCAATCAATAAATCTGTCAAATTAGAAAGATGTTTTTTGTTTTGGTCTTCATTATGCACCAACAATCAGAAAAATACAAATGAAAAAGATATCATGAGTAAAATATCACGATTATACCCCGTTATACCTTTTTTATTTATTTATTTATTTTTTTTACATGTATTGGTATCCTAAGAGTACACAAGGAGAGCTGTATGTTTCTATACTACACTATATATTCTATACTATAACTATACAAATCAAGTATTGGTCTGAAAAACCCATTAGACAGGCCATATTGTCAAGAACAAATTGATTCAATTCCTTTATTTAATAATAAAATGTAAAGAACTGTAATTAGATTATTTTAGGAACAATAGAAGTTGATTGGATCTTCCACCATGATATAAAGCACTTTTGATGATGACATTATGGTACTTACTGTCTTTGGTTTATCTTAATATGACAGTCATCCAATGCATTTTTTAAATAAACAATATTCTTTTGTAGTGCTAAGAGTCACATCCGTACTTATATGTATAATTCATTAAGCAGAAATAGCTTTTTTACTTAAAAAAAAACAACAACTCTTGGCTGTTTGGATAATGCTGAAGTGGCTTTAAATAGATAGATCGTGTTAAAATACAGAAGTAAACTCTAATCTAGGTGTTAAAAAGAAAATGTAGAAAATGTGCAAAACCTGGACAGCACGTGATATTTATAGGCATTGTAAGATCAGGCTCATCAGATTTCACTACTACCACTAGAGGGCATTCTTCTTGTCTAAAATTAGGGGGTGACATGATAGTTTCCATGACAACACATTTATAGGCTAGAGCCCACAGCTTGTAAATAAAATTCAAGATATTTTTAGCTCTCCTACTTTGAAGATGCAGTCTCCAGCAGGCGCTGGTTCAACAAAAGCACTGGTCAATTTCCATCATCAACATCACACAATACATGTGTTTAACGAGCATTATCCTTCTAATGAGGATAATCTGGAAAAAAAAACAATAAAATAATGACCACGAAATACGATCTCAGTAGAATACAGCTACAAATAGTCTGTTAAATTGAGCTCAAATTAGACTAGGGGTATAAATCCTAGTATAATGGTGAATCCCATGATATCAAAAATAAGCTTCACAAAAATAAGCCTAAAAACAACATTTGCATTATTTCCAGTGAACACAGCCTATTATAACTACAATTAATCAATACTGAAAATGTGTAGGCTATAAGACAATGAATAAACAAACAAGTCGTGATTTTTAGATTGATTAACACCTTAACTATGCTTACGTTTGCTTTATAGGCAAAAGACCATGTTAATAACTAAAAAACAAAAAAACATTAACCAGGTTACTCTAGGCAACCATAGTATTTCGTAACTGTGCTCTCAAGAAGACCATTTAACACTTGGAAATCATATTTGAAACGGTTTCTGAGCTGGTTATCACGCGAATAAACCAGCTGGACTACCTCCAGCTGGTTTATTGCGTTTTTTTCGGAACATGGTGTCCAGTCAGTTAATGGTCAGCTCGAAAGCACTTTCTAAAACGCGGATATACGAGCTCAAACCTGAATTTCTAACAGGGTATTAACTTTAAAGAGTTTCTTAACCTGCAATTCACAAAGATAAGCTCAAACATAAAAGAGTATCGGCACTGATATAGAAAAGCGATACATTATTTAACGCGATCGAAGTTCAGAGGTGAAAGTCTGTCACAATTCCCCCCCCCCAGCCCCGCTCTTGTCTTCCCTACAGACCACGCCCCTTTCCTCCGCGTTACCATGACAATCCAGTCAGACGTCACCGTGAAAAACCCAGCGATATATAAGCGTGGAGTATTCACACTGTAACGCGGCTTGGATGCGTGTCCGGTTGGAAAGACGCGTCCAGCGGTGACCAAGGGGGAAAAAGTCCAATAAAAAGAGGCAACGGGACTGGGGACTTTTAATTTGTTGTTTTTAAAGAAAGCTTGGATTCTTTTGGAAACCCAGGTGGTCGTTTTATATCAAAAGAAGCAAAATGGGACGAGGAGTAAGTGTGAACGTGTTTGTCGATTCATTCTTAAATGGTGTCTAGTAATCTGCAGTGCTGTTTTCTATGTTTGAACGGGTGGTTTTAGAGTTACTGATATATAACTAATAGGTACTTTGGTAAATAGTTGTTTCCAAATGGCTTCCCGGAGTATGAGACTTCCGCTGTTTTAATATTCAAATTAGTTCGTTTAAATGAATGAAATGCACGTAAGGGTTAATCTAAACCATATAAAGTCGGTATTCTCGCATGGAGCAACAGGTTTTAAGTCTGTGGCTTTAAAAGAGGCTCAAACTCCATTTTAAGACGTTCTTGGTTCGCTACAAAGATTTCAGGAATGTAGCAGACAACTTCCTCTATGGCCGCGATGTTGCATGGCCTGTCTGTCGAAGCAAATACGCGCACTCTCGTGACTTTTACATTGTAAATTGAGTAATCGTGTTTGTAACAAGTGAAGAGCTCTGCGTGCTTCTGGTGTTTAGGAGCTCTTCGAAAAATCTTCAAGCTCTTTAACTATTGCGACAGAACATATCTAGTTGGCGCGACAACGTGTTTCTGAGCGTGACGAAACCTCGAGATACATTGTGTTTCACTATTTAACCGCGTAAACATCGGAATGAACGACGCGCTTACTTTAAATGTTTGCTATAAAAACTCCAGACATGCAAGATAAACTGTTCAACCCGTATTGACATACATCCATTACACCGCAAGGGCCAAATATCGTTTTAAAACATTCGACAAGGCGCGCATTTTTATTTTTAGTAGCTAAACGCTGTTAATGTAGGTTTGGTTAAATCATCCCATATCCGATCGCTTCTTGCTATTGAAATCTCGAGCTGTATCGTTTACTATTAAAATATGATAGTAACTATTCATGCAAACCGTTTGGGTATTACATTTTTAAACTAACTTGTGGTCAGAATTCACAAGATCAACTTTTTTTTTTTACCCCGAGGCGCACGCCGTTAAACAGTTTTAATGAAAACTACGAGGGGCGTCTGTAACTGTTCAAAACCTCTAAACAAACAATACCCGAGGTTAACCATTTAAATGTGAAATCAGATCGTTAAAGCTTTCACGCAGTAATTTGGTTCATGTTGTGTTTTTGACTGTACAGTAGCGCGATGTTTAATTTTAGGGTGTAGTCTGGCATGATAAAGTTGTCTCGGGGTTTGAGGGCTACTTATCATCGCGTCTGTTTGTCATCGTTATCTTTAAGTGGAGCAGGCTGAGTTAGTTGAGTAAAAAGGCTTGACTTAAGATAAACGAGGGCACTGACGGAGTCTGTCTCTACCTGCTGTGAAAACACGTTTTTGTTTCTCGCAGTCAGGAATTATGCTTAATCGTATTTAAATTACATTCTAAAACTGTAAAAAATCTCATTAGCCTCATGATATGTTTAGCTTTGCAATAAAATTCCGCTTTCTTTCGTTTCTCCTTTCACCTTCAGTCATAATCGTATGATTTGCTTCCTGTAGGGTTCATTAACTCCTAATACGATTCCAGCATGCAGTGGCATTGCGTAAGAGCTGAATACCACTCCCTAATGTGAGGCTCTGAGCACCAGTGTAAATGTAAATTATGCATTCAGTCCCAGGGTATTCCATGTGATGGGGAGCAAACAGCCATCCGCATGTTTCATCTGGGTTTGGTGCATTGAGCTACGCCCCCAGCCCCATAAAATCCCACCGCAATGGGGCAGATGTCTCGCCTCTGCAGACATGGGCTTGCTGTTGTGTGAACGAGACTAATGAAATAACAGCTTTTCATGTATTGTGCAATAGAGAAGTTTTTGGGTCATGCTGAAATAAGAATCCAAATTATTATATTTGCTGGTTTAATACTGACATTCTACCTTTGAGTTGCCATGATGGCGTATGTAGGAGCCTACTATCATCTAATGCCATGTTGCAATATTCATATAGATTGCATATAAATGATACCGATTTTTTTGGAGTATTATTACCCAGGGCTGTAGCCACCATAGAAGGGAATGCAAATCTGAAAATATTATTTTATACAAAAATGTTAGTATACTGTGTGTTTTCGGACCGGCATCAGGTGTTGACCACAGCTGTGTTCTCACTGCCCCGGGGGTGTATATAAGCTAAGATTGTCACTCCGTCTCAGAAGGGTTTAACATTCTTTCCATTCATCAGTCACTATGTGTTAGTGAAACCTTTTGTCATTGACAATCTCATCTAACAGAGACTGACCACCCCTCCTCACTGACCCCGACGGCTGTCTCAGGGCCCCTTACCTTTTTTGGTGCAGTGAACTATGAGATAGTAACATGCATTTACCTCCAGGCGACTGTTGCTTTTCCGCTACAGCGTGAGAAAGAAATAGCTTTCCAAAACGCATGGATGTTTATTTTTCACTTTTTTAGAAATCCAAATCCAAAAGTCTCAGGCAACATTTAACACGTTGAGGATTTTGAAAATATGAATATCTCAGTTAAATGCAAGTAAATAAATATCATTGATCGTGAGACTCTAAACAGGTGGTCAGATTGTCGTCTTCCATGTGAGATGCTATCTGGGACATCTCAAATCAGGCTGGAGAACATGATTGTCAGGTTTTGTTCACGAATCAATAAGAAGACATTCTATAATCCACCTTTTTAATTAATTTCACATTTCAACCCCATGTTTTTGTTAATTTTTTGCCAATGCTCTAAATCCACTGTGAGCTTATGAAAAGCTGCCCTGTGCCTGGTGTGGAGGAGTTTGTACACCATGTTTTCTTTTCACTCTCCCCTGTTCGTTCACCACTTCTGAAACAAAGAGAGTTGGGCCTGACACGTGACTTAACCCATTCACGGGGCTAGAGGTGTGGCTCTGTTTCCAATGGCAACAGGGCAAAGTCCCAGTATGAGAGCACTAATATGCTTGAGCAAACCAACTTTCACTCGCATGCAAGATTAAAAAAAGATTTATAAAAATAGGATTTCTATTCATTTGAGAGAGGATATTTTCTCACAAGTATGAATATATACGAGTAGGTTCTGCCATGGTTGATTTAATTTAACCCTCTGGCTCAACCTTGTGACATTTTCCACACACGTGCACTATGTGAAAAGTGCTCATATGCATATTAGAGGTGATGACTAAGCATTTAAGTAAACCACCATACATGGAAATAAAAGCTATGAAGTAAGCTGTCATATTCAGTCGGGCACTACAGGGGTCAACTTCTTTGTTTCTGGCCGCTTTGCATGTACAGAAAACAACCACTCCAGTGTGCTTGTAGATTTAAATCGGGACATGGATTGACCTGCAGAAAATAGACATTTGATAAATATCTTGTCTTTTGTAAAATGATCTGAAATCATCAAAGCTGATGGAAAAACCTTAAGTAGAAACAAATGAGAGAATCTATCATTTTGTTAATTAATTGATCTCACAAGATATTTTCAATGTATTATATTTAATTTTTTTTTAACTTTTAAACTTTTTGTTCTATGTATACATGTATGTGTTGCTATAGTCCTTTTCTGTTCTCAGTAAATTGAACACAAACATTATAATTGCAGATTTGATAAATTGACATCATTTTTCAAACAAAGAACCCGTTGTTTGCTTCGCTGACTTTAAATGAAGATCAGATTATAAATGCAAACTAGCAATCAAACGCTCTATAGTTAAGTGATTCATTTAACAGCTTGTGAAGCAATGAGTCACCCATTATATTCACAGAATTCAGTTGTAATGATAAGAACTGTTGCTTAACAGTAGTAGAGGTTACTTGGTTAATTGCTTTTCAAGTTAAATTTTAATTGCTACACGTTATCCATTGGGATCATGCAATCTGTACTTTGGTTACCTCTTGCTAATATTTGACACTTTTATGCCTAATTTTTTTGCACTCATAAGTCGGGTAATAGCACTTTTTGTGCATTCACATTACAATTCTAAAACCTACACCCACCAATAAATGTAGGCAGTTTGCATCCTTTTAAGAAAAAAAATGCAATTGTTAAGAGATTTAATGTTTGTTCCATGCTTGCTCCGCCACAGGAAGGACGAGAACAATATGATCTGGCAGCCACCTCAGAGCAGGGGGGCAAGAAGTCAAAGCCCAAGGGCAAGAAAGAGAAGGATAAAGACATGGATGAACTCAAAAAAGAGGTTGACTTGGTGAGTCAGTTTAGTTCTTGAAAATGCCTATTGGCAAAACTAATCACACACCGATTATAGCTATCTTTGATGAGATGTACAATGATCTTTTTTGTGCTTTTGTAGGATGATCACAAACTGTCCCTGGATGACCTCACCAGGAAATACAGCACTGATTTAACTAGGGTAAGTCTGTTTCTGTATGGAGTTAGAAATGAAAGATTATTGACAGACTTGTAATTGCATAAAGCTCTCAGTTTGGATCTTCGTTATCTTACCCTTCACTTTCTCCAGGGATTGTCAGGCACTCGTGCAAAGGAGATCTTGGCGCGTGATGGACCCAATGCTTTGACTCCACCTCCAACAACCCCAGAATGGGTCAAGTTCTGCAAGCAGCTCTTTGGAGGATTCTCAACTCTCCTGTGGATTGGAGCCATCCTTTGTTTTCTTGCCTACGGCATCCTGGCAGCCTCTGAGGAGGAACCTGCCAATGATAACGTAAGGAGAAAACCCTGTTTGTGTTTCTTAAGATCACCTTGTTGTTTTAGCAGTATTCCTAACCTCTCCTTCATTGTCCTGTGCAGTTGTATCTGGGTATCGTACTCTCTGCTGTCGTGATGATCACTGGATGTTTCTCGTACTATCAAGAGGCCAAGAGCTCCAAGATCATGGACTCTTTCAAGAACCTTGTCCCTCAGGTACTGATGATAATTTTTTTTAAGGTGAATATGTTATTAGGATCTTTCTCTTTTCCTCAGTGATGCTAAGTGAATTTCCACTTTGTCACATAGCAAGCCTTGGTTATCCGTGATGGTGAGAAGAACAATATCAATGCTGAAGAAGTTGTGGTTGGAGATCTTGTCGAAGTCAAAGGTGGCGATAGAATTCCTGCTGATCTGCGTATCATTTCTGCTCATGGATGCAAGGTGAAACACCATTGCTATGAATTCTGGTGAAATATCCTTTCCAATGGCACGTTTCAAGTCTACAAGGATTTACAAATGATCTTGTTTTTCCAGGTGGACAACTCCTCCCTTACTGGAGAATCTGAGCCCCAGACTCGTACTCCTGACTTCTCCAATGAAAACCCACTAGAGACCAGAAACATTGCGTTTTTCTCTACCAACTGTGTTGAAGGTATGAAACCTAGATGTGAAAATATTCATACAATTTAAAAGTAGATATTTTTTTATCAAACTTATTTTGCTTACAGGCACTGCCAGAGGTATCGTCATCAACACTGGTGACCGCACTGTCATGGGTCGTATTGCCACTCTTGCTTCTGGTCTTGAAGTTGGTCGCACTCCCATCTCTATTGAAATTGAGCACTTCATCCACATCATCACTGGTGTAGCGGTCTTCCTGGGTGTCTCCTTCTTCATCCTCTCCCTGATCCTTGGCTACACTTGGTTGGAAGCCGTCATCTTCCTGATTGGTATCATTGTTGCTAATGTGCCAGAGGGTCTCCTGGCTACCGTAACAGTAAGTGTCAGACTGATTGCTATTTGGAATAATTGTGATCTCAAAGAGAGATAAACCTCATTCTTGTATTGTCAAGGTGTGTTTGACTCTGACTGCCAAACGTATGGCAAAGAAGAACTGCCTGGTGAAGAATCTGGAAGCTGTGGAGACTCTTGGCTCGACCTCCACCATCTGCTCTGACAAAACTGGTACTCTGACCCAAAACCGAATGACCGTCGCTCACATGTGGTTTGACAACCAGATTCATGAAGCAGACACCACAGAGAACCAGAGTGGAACTTCTTTTGACAGGAGCTCTGCTACTTGGGCCGCCCTCGCACGTGTCGCCGGTCTCTGCAACCGTGCTGTCTTCCTTGCAGATCAAGAAAACGTCCCGATTCTTAAGGTCTGTGTTGATATATTGGAAAGTCTGTCAAAAGTAGGGCTGCACAATTTGGGGAAAAATGTGCGATTGCGATTTATTAAGGTCAAAATTGTGATTTGCGATTACGATATGTAAGTGGTTTGACTCAACTTGCTTGTTATAAAGGAAAAGTCACCCACAGATTACTAATAATGCTGAAATCTGTATTTCTCAACTGAGATACAGCATATAGTGCAATCTAGCAACAACTATAAATTTAACAATGTTTTCAAATTAAAACTAAATTGTACAAAATTAAATGACAGTAACCACTTTTCATTACTGAATTAAATTGCATTAAATTAATTTTAAAATAAAATTTAAGTCTTCTTGCAAAGCCTGACAAAGTAGTTTTTGCATGTTGCTGATACCATCTGAGGGTTGTTTACTACATGCTCGCAGTGTTTGTCTGCTTGATCTTTTTTTGACTTTTTACCTCCTAGAGCCTCACTAGCTCAGTAGAGCCTCTGACTGGAACACAGTGTTTCCCTGTAAACGCCTTCCAGTTTCTGCCCACTCTGACTTGTTTTGTAATGGGTCTAATTTCTTGGACTGTTACGTCAAATTACCTTGCATTACTGGAACATCTAAACAGTCTGTTTTTAAATGCAGCCTTGTTTGTTGGTCCTCGTTTTTTCAGACCATTCCATGTTTTTATGCTTTCCTGTTCCCTCTCGCAGAGAGATGTGGCTGGTGACGCCTCTGAATCGGCCCTGCTGAAGTGTATCGAGCTCTGCTGTGGATCGGTGAAGGAGATGAGAGAAAAATACAACAAGATTGCTGAGATTCCATTCAACTCCACCAACAAGTACCAGGTAAAACCATCGCCTGCTCTGGCCAAAGCTTTGGATTGATTACAGAGGTCTAATTTTTATCTTCTGTTTATGGACCATTTTAGCTCTCCATCCATAAGAACCCCAACAGCAGCGCAACAGAATCTACTCACCTGCTAGTAATGAAAGGTGCTCCTGAAAGGATCCTGGACAGGTGCAGCTCTATTTTAATCCAAGGAAAAGAGCAGCCGCTTGATGACGAGTTAAAGGATGCCTTCCAGAATGCTTACTTGGAACTTGGGGGCCTGGGAGAGAGAGTACTGGGTAATTTTATGGTTTTAAATTGTATTTTGAAACCATGCATTTCCAACACATTCCAACATCTACATGTTTTTTTTGTTTTTTTTTTTCACAGGATTCTGCCACTTCAACCTTCCTGACGAACAGTTTCCTGAAGACTTCCAGTTCGATACAGATGAGGTGAACTTCCCCACTGAGAACCTGTGTTTCATTGGCCTTATGTCCATGATTGATCCTCCTCGTGCTGCTGTACCAGATGCTGTGGGCAAATGTAGGAGTGCTGGAATCAAGGTACATCATAGTCATTCCTAATAGCTGCTTGAGGTTTGAAAGAAAAAAACAGAGGCGTGCTAATAACTAATTAAAAATCTCTCTTTTAGGTTATCATGGTTACTGGTGATCATCCAATCACAGCCAAGGCCATTGCCAAAGGAGTGGGTATCATCTCTGAGGGCAATGAGACTGTTGAAGACATTGCTGCTCGTTTGAACATTCCTATTAATGAGGTCAATCCAAGGTAACGCATTCCTTCTTCTCAATTCGGATGTTTCTGGCACAATGTTTATTGCATTCAGTTGTTCATTTCATTTAATGTTCTTTTAAAGGGATGCCAAGGCTTGTGTGATCCATGGTGGTGACCTGAAGGATCTGACCCCAGAGCAATTAGATGACATCTTGAAACACCACACAGAAATTGTATTTGCCAGAACGTCTCCTCAGCAGAAGCTGATTATCGTTGAAGGCTGCCAACGACAGGTTAGTTATCTTCATGATCTTGAATCAATTAACCTCAGTACTTTACTTGAGTGCTGCGGTGTACAAATTTTAAAGCAACATATAAAGTTACAAGGAGGAAGATTTCAGATCAGTGGGTTTTGAATGCAGATGCAGCTACCCAGCATGACATAACAGCAGTAGAAACCAAGTGATTGACAAAACAGCATTCGTAGCTGGTTAGGACAAGAACTTGGACGTGTCACAGCACAATGTTACATTCATTTGTGTTTGTCCACAGGGTGCCATCGTAGCTGTGACCGGTGATGGTGTCAATGATTCTCCTGCTCTGAAGAAGGCTGATATTGGTGTGGCTATGGGTATCGCTGGATCTGACGTATCTAAACAAGCTGCTGACATGATCCTTCTTGACGACAACTTTGCCTCAATTGTCACTGGAGTAGAAGAAGGTATTGATTTGAGAACTTACTTGGTAGAAAGGTTCTGAAGGTTACTTTGAGTCTTGATCCTTAAGCATTTCTTCCACTTTAGGCCGTTTGATCTTTGACAACTTGAAGAAGTCCATTGCCTACACACTGACCAGCAACATCCCTGAGATCACCCCATTCCTCCTCTTCATCATTGCCAACATACCTCTTCCTTTGGGAACTGTAACCATTCTTTGCATTGACTTGGGTACTGACATGGTAAGCAATGCACCTGAACAGTAATTAATCACCTGTTTTCCAGCGGATCTTGTTCTTGAATAAATGTTATTGTGCTCTTGTTTTCAAGGTTCCTGCCATCTCATTAGCCTATGAAGCAGCTGAGAGTGACATCATGAAGCGTCAACCCAGAAACCCCAAAACGGACAAACTTGTGAATGAGAGGCTGATTAGCATAGCCTATGGTCAGATAGGTGAGAGTTGCTTAACCGCATAAAAACACTTGCATCATCTGCAGGCCATTTTTCTCTACCAGAGTCTCCAGTTGTGTAGAGTTTGATGACTGACTCTCCTTGCTTTTTCTTTGTCCACAGGTATGATTCAAGCTCTGGCTGGGTTCTTCACATATTTTGTCATCTTGGCTGAAAATGGCTTCCTGCCATCGTCATTGCTGGGCATTCGAGTGCTCTGGGATGACAAACAGGTCAATGACCTGGAGGACAGTTACGGCCAACAATGGGTGAGTTTTTTTTTTAGAATCCAGTGGGCATATAATTGTTCCTTATTTTTTTTCCTCCACCACCTTTTCTGAATGTTGTGCTCTTGACCATCTCAGACGTACGAGCAAAGGAAGATTGTGGAGTTCACATGCCACACGGCCTTCTTCACCAGTATTGTGATTGTACAGTGGGCCGATTTGATCATCTGCAAGACCAGAAGAAACTCTGTCTTCCAGCAAGGAATGAAGTAAGTACATAGCCAATAAATCATTCAGATCTAAACCGGGTCAATTGAGGGATATGAAGTCTCACATGATTACTGTCCTTTTCAGGAATAAGATTCTCATCTTTGGACTTTTTGAAGAAACTGCTCTTGCAGCTTTCCTGTCCTACTGCCCAGGCATGGATGTTGCCCTTAGAATGTACCCACTGAAGTAAGTCTTCATTGTTTATGTAAAGAAAAATCTGAGTGTGATTTGTTCAATGAATTTTTAGGTGAAATGTTAGAAGAGTTTATTGGGAAAATTGATGGCTAGAACAGGTGTGATTAATTTTGGTGCTTCTTTTCTAGACCAAACTGGTGGTTCTGCGCCTTCCCCTACTCACTCCTCATCTTTATTTATGATGAAATCCGAAAACTTATAATTCGACGCAGCCCAGGAGGTAAGACAATATTTAAATGCACCATAACAGTGGAAATCATTTTTATTTACTTACTTTTTTGGTATCTTTTTCCAAACCTAGTGAGCTGATTTAACATGATACAAAAATAGACTATATTAAATATAAATATTGACTATAATAATCAAACATATTTGGAAAGAACCATTATCTAGTTAGTATTTTTACATTTTAAGTGAATTTAATTGATTTCTTTCAAGTGTGTACGCCATGTTGGATTGATTTTGTCAACATTGCAATGCATTCTGGGATTGCTTCTAAATTAAAAGTGTGATAGATGCCAGTGTTTGAATTTAAATGACAAATGGCTCACTAGTTATCTTTCACTGCTGGCTTTTTAATTAACAGAGCATACAGATAATGTACAATGCATGCAAACCTTTTGCTGAGCTAATTTGAATTTTATATTTTTGTCATAGGTTGGGTGGAGAGGGAGACCTACTATTAAAGCATCCAGTCTGCATCACAAGTTTATTTGCATGGTTGTCTCGCTGCTCGGAATTTTAACCTCAGTAATTTGGATGTTTTTATATAGGGAATGCTTGATACAAACACTGAGATCGTGAACCAAGACATTGCGTGCCTTGTTTCTGAAGCCGGACCAATTTTATACATGTTTTTAAAAGTGTAATATAAAAATAAACTTGCAGTCAGGTCCCACATTTGTGTCATTCCTTGCTTTTCAGTTTTTCATAAGTTTGTTTGCCTTTAATTTGGAAAGTGCTCGGAGCTTGAGTGCATGCCCAGAATGCCCCTGTTTGTCTGGTGCTTTACCTTATAAAAATGTACCATGGTAACCATAGTATGCACCAAAAAGTCTTTGCTTTTACAGCAGTGATGATAAAAGCAGCAAAGAAATTATGGAATATCATTAAAGCAATGCAGGCGTTTTCAGAGTAACCAATAATTTTAACTGTATTATTAAATGGTAACTAATGTCTGGTGAAACATTATGGAGTGTTTACCATGGTAAATTATTATATTTTTATTACTTTAATGGGAAATGCGTAAATCTGTGCACAAGTGTTAAAAATGGTGAGAACAAAAAAAATCTTGCTACCCTCCTGTTAATTTCAACAGCCTCAGCTACTGAAAAAGTACAGTGCGATATCCTTCTCAATGAGAGTGGGTGCGTTTTAAGTGGGTTTGGAAAGTGTAATCCAGGTCTCATGCCTGGAGGAGACCGCAGATCCACTTCTCTCCACCCACGCTAGTAAGATCTGGCACAAAACACGTCCAACACGGTTTCAGTCAAAGTATCATGAGTCAGAATCACCAAGGAGGGGAGGGAAAGGGATAATGTCTCTAGAGATCCACCGATTCAGTATTTTGCTACTTTTTATTAATGACTGATGGCAACAACTAAAACCAAAAAGTCAGATCACCAATATGTAGATGCAGTGTTTGCATGTGATGCGACATCAAAGTGGATCTAATAATGCACTACAGTAAAAACGATCTGCATTGTAAATACCATAATCAGATATTGTCATAATCACATGGTAGCAATCTAAACAGTCATGCTTTTAATGCAGGATTAAGAGTCAAGACGTATCGTGTATAGTTGAGTTATTTATGTAAGTGTAATATGACTGCATTGTTGAACGCATAGCGTGGTGAAGACGTCATCAAGTGTTACTCTTTAGAGATGCATGAAATTATGTTGATTATTTGCCTACCATTAAATAACTATTTAAGTAGATACGCAAATATCAGTCAAACCGATAATCGGTGTATGTCGTCTTTCATTTTTTGAGCACAAGTAGCCTAGTTTTAAACACTTCTACCTTAAATAGTTTGGAGCAAGTATCCTGAGTCTTCCAAATCTTGCGTTAGGCTACCTTCCCTTGTTCCCTCTCTGCTTTTGACTCGGTGAGCTTTATCTTTGGGTGATGGCCCTGGGTTAACAGCCTGATCTCCCTGAGGTGCGTATCTGTTTCCCAGGGAAGGTTGGCTGGGGGCCATGTTGGGAGAATGCAGTCGGGTGGGGTTGAGACCGAAGAGGGATTGTGTAGTTCAAGCCTGGATGAGTCTGAATCTATTTCAGTCTTTTTCTGTTGAGTGATCATGCACTGCTAGTAACAGCTATTGTTCTAACTTTCAAACGAGGCTGTTGAAACGGCATTTCTCTTTCATCTGTTTTATTTGGGTTCATAGGATGCCGGTTGATAGTTTAATTACCCACAGTTAACTAGCAGTTTGATCTGTTCCATTTTTTTGTGAAATTATGCAAGCTGTGTCATTAATCTCTGTGGTATGCGTTCTGTGTTTTGAAGTATCCGTTCCACCCATTGAGAATAGACGCAAGGTTATTACGAGCTGTTTGACCTTTTTCATTTAACTTTTCCACTGATTGTGTAACGTACAAAGTCTGAGCTAAAGATATCTGGGCTTTTACACAAAATCAAAACAAATTATATTTTGCTACAAGAAAGTCCAAATTTTAGGCTCTCTCATATTCTCTGAGCATTAAGTTTAATTTAAACCTCTTTCCCTTATTCTCATGACTATACCGGAAAATAAATAAATATTAATAACATTTAATCAGTTTTCATTAATAAGAGGCATTGTGCATTATTTACATGACAAACACGTTCTCAGTAGTTTTTGAAAATGGAAAGGTATAACTGTAGGTATTTGTACGAAGCCAAATTGGGTCAATATACTGTAAACAGTGAAGGACTATATTACTTCGCACACACTGTAATGTCGTTAATGTTTCCCCAATGTTGGATTTATGTTCCAATTCCAAGTTGTGCTTTATGTTAATGAATCATTCCCATTTGTCATTCAATCAATGGCAGATTCTCTAGGGCTCTCGAGCGAGAGGTCAGGGCGAGGTTAGCGGAGATTTGCAGCGAATGACTCGGCACAAAACAGAGAAGTAAATCCCATTTCCCAGAATGGGAGATTTTCTTTGTTCAGTTTTGTTCATGTTGTGTTGCTGCATGATTTTTGCATGATTTTCACATGACTATGCATCTAAAATTTAGGTTGTTCTCCGATATGTGTTTGGTCTGTATGGGAGTGAAAAACATTTAGGAGAGACTGCAAATAATATCTCTGCAAAGCAACAGAGACACCAGCTTTAGTGTATGATGCACCCTCACCTATAGACAGGCATGCATGTGCAAATGGTATCGATTCTGAGCCATTCTGGACACGAAAATCTAATAAAATTCATTAAAAATGGAGCTTGTTGATCATTTTAGCTTATTAAAATATACTGTATATGAAGAACCTAAATGTGATTGTATGGAAATGAAGACTGTTATGATGAAACCAATAAAGCAGACTTTTTACCATGTGTCTTGGAAGCGTTGCATCAGCCATTTCACTGCGAGTGTGTGCGTGTTTAAGAGCCCTGGAGTCTCGTGCACAGTTAATTTGCTAATGCACATTCCCCACTAACTTCTGTTAAGAGCCCTAATGGAGCGTGTCAGAGTCTGGGATTGGGTTTGGTTTGTGGCACATTCAAAATGTCTAAATCAGGCACATCCCCTTAACGAAACAGAGTTATTTGCTAATTTGAATGGATCCAGTATGAAAGCACAAAACCAGATACAGGCTATGAGTATCTAAAAAGAACTTCATAAAGAGTGGCAAAATAACATGGAAACAAGTCTCAAGTGCTATTGTGGCTTCTTTCAAAGGGACCTGGGATTTTTCCACCAACAAGTGCATCTGGAAAACAACAACAACAGTGAATCTAGAAAGCAGCCATTTAATTCCCACACCATAGATCCCAATAATGATTACAGGGCTGTGTTGTTTCTATTGATCAGACTCGCTCCTCAACGTGAATCCTCTAGGAAATGACTCTCTGTCACAACAGGGCTTAAAGAAGATCTACGAAAGAGTTTCTCTTTGATAAAGTCAAAAATACCATCCAAAGTATTCAGCTGCAGTCCTTCATCATACTTCTCAAGACTAGCCATGCCATTTTGTGCCTGGACTAAGCAAAGCCTCTATTGAAACGATCAGTCATCTGTCCCAAAAGAGTCCATGTGTGAGGAAAGAGGCGTTTAATCGATATCCATCAGACTTCCACAAACCATCTCTTGTGCTCGGCGACAGGAGACATCAATGATGTAATACAGACAGCCAAAAAAGGCTAATAACATTATAAGGCAAGTCCAAAATATTCAAGGTGCACAACTACTATCAACCCACAAAACAGATGAGCTGAAGCGTTGGCCTCTTCCTGTCATTGAGGAGGAAAGAGGCTTGATTTAATTAGAGCGGACTTGCTCCAGTACTAAATTACCAAGCCCACACATCCCATTTGAATTTCCAAGGAGCACTTTCTTTCATGTGAAGGAGTCAATTTAATTCCAAACAAACACACACAGGCACTTAAGAACAATGTTTTTTTTCTGCCAGCATAAGCATTGTTTTAATAATGCACAAAATAAGACTGCTATATTACAAAGCTTTGCATGAGTCATTTTACTCCAAAACGAAATTTGGATCATCCTTTTAATACAATATGACCTGGGCAATGTTGTTGCAAAATTCAGAAGTCAGACAAAAACACTTACAGCAAATCCACAGAAGTTTTCTTAATCAAGACGTTTGAATAATCAATTCGCAAGCAGATATACTTCACTAATTTCTCCTCACTAAATTACCCGCTGAGGGAAATCAAAAGCGTGATGGCTCAGTCTTTGTAATTTGGCCAAGTGCAATTTCTGAGAACCCTCTTAAGGCTCTCTTGGAATCAGTTTTCTTTCCGCAATTGAAAATGAAATGTGATTTTAGGACCACTTCCAGCGGCTGCTGGGGGCAGTGAGGCAGAGAGATGGAATCGGAGGACCTTGAAGTCACGATGAACGTTGGACTATTTCTTTAAATAATCCCAATGTTTTATTAAGTTACATACAAAAGCAGCACTAAAACGACTGATTTAAAACACAACATGCTGCATATAGCAATTTGCATACAAATTACAATTTGCCATTAGCAACTGTGGGTTACATAATCTTATAAAACTGTATTATTTGATTTTTACAGTCATTAACTACAGTTTAGGGTGCTGCCAAACACTGGTGTTCTTTTGTAAGAGCAGGAGCTTGCAGTTTGTAACTTCCAGTAATTGGCTTCCAATTATTTTTAAGAGTCCGTTATGCTGCTTGACTTCGCAATCTGGTAAACGCTAGTGTTATTTTAACTCATTATCACAACACACTAGTTTGTAGTGAAAATAGTTCACTTTGTCATTTTTCTAGGTTGTCTTTCCTTTGTTTATTTAGCGGCTAATGAATCGGAAGTCTCACATATTCAAATAAAAGTGCTTACTTCTGACGCAATGTAAGTAGGTTTCTAATATCAGAATTTTCCAAATTATTTTAGGGCTGCTTCCTGGATTTTATTCCAAATCACTGCTTTAGGTATCTGCTTTCTGACTGTCCATGCCTATGGTGAGGTGCCAAACTCACTAGGTTTTGCAAGGCTTAAACATGTTCAACAGCCAAAACTGTATAAAGGTTGGGTGTTATTTAAGTCAGGATTACTCTTCTTGGTCTGACTGTCTTCGCTCTTTGCTTCAAGCTAGTTTTAAACTCATGACCCTTTGAAATAAAGGTGAGTATATGAGCCGGTGAGCAATAAACCCAGAGAACAAATCACTGCTGCACTGCTCTTTCTCTGCAACATTTGGTAAACTATGAAAAGGCTGAAGTTGCCTTGTAGGTTAAAAAACAAAAAGGTATTTTAGCAGAAACACCTGAGGCATAATTTACATTTAAATGAATATAAATTCATTAAGTCTTATGAAAGATCAACCTTGCAGCAATAACTTTTTCCTCTGGGTGCTTTTGGTGTGAAAGCACTACTAAAAGAATGTAAACTCAACAGATCTTCCCAGTAAGTTGTGTCTCTAGAGCAAAATGTACAACACAAGCTCTGTGATGATCGTCTGTCTTTTTAATTATTGCTTCATTCTGAAACACCTGGCGACCGCTTTCCACACAGTCCCCAGATTCATAAATCTAAAGCAAATCAAGGTGAAGTGACAATGTGGGCTCTGTTAATTGATCAAGAGTTGACGTGAGAATTATTTACCATGCAAATGCACACCGAGAATGTGTTTGAATAGAGGAGTGATGCTTTTTCTTCTCCGTTTCTGCTGTTGTCGAAGCTTAAGGGGCGCTTCTGCAGTGCAGAGTATCAGTGCACATGAATAATACATGAGGCAATGTGTGGCACTGATATTTTATTAAAATATCGCCCAGCCTTACTGATCCATGAGCCACATGCGTGTGATGAGACAACAGCCAGAGCTCAGACAAACACTTGAAACGCACGCACACAATTAAAGGGAGACAGTGAAGGATGGCTGCATGTGAATATCGGCTGATAATGGCAGGCGAGCGATGCAGTAGGCAGGTATATGTGTCCCCTGCGGCTATATGCTGTGATGTTCGTTTCTCACAGACAAACAGAAGGCAGATGCTAAGAGCTTGAGATACCCAACAGATGCCACATTTCAGCTCTCACAAAACTGGGTTATTTGTGTGGAGCTTTTGTACTATAGTTTAGAATAGAGGAGAATACAACAATATTGTGTATGCTTGTTCTGGGAGGATCTGTGAGAAGACAACAGGAGAAAGATAGGATGTTCTAAATGGTCGCTAGGGCATTTCTAAGTGGTTGCTAAGCAGTTGCTATGGTGATATGGGTAGTGTCTAGACATCGATAGGTGGTGGGGCATTGCTAGGCGGTATCGAGGTTACTTTCTTTGGTTGCTATGTTACCTGGCATTGCTTGGTTGGTTCTAGCGAGTTTTGGTGGTTGTTATGAGGTTTTGGTGGTTTCTAGGGTGTTGCCAGGCAGGTGGCATTGCTAGATGGAAGGTGCTATGGTTGCTAAGTGGTTGTTTTGAAGTTTTGTGTGGTTGCTAGGATGTTTCTAAACGATCTGGAATTGTTAGGTTGTTATTAGGGTGCTGATAGGTGGTTGTTATAGGGTTAGTGTGGTTTCTAGGGTGTTGCCAGGCAGGTGGCATTGCTAGATGGAAGGTGCTATGG
>JAUMHP010000001.1:900789-920716 GCA_032361065.1 Enteromius trimaculatus | reverse complement strand
TTTATTTATTTAATTATTTACTATTTCTTTTGTTAAATATATGTATTAAGAGTATTTTCACTAGTTAATATTAGATTTGTATTTATATGCTTGTTTTTTAGGAGTAGTTTCCCAGCGTTGTCCCTGACTTTGAGATGTTCGTCCTCTCTAACCTAGTTACTGAGAATCCGGTTGAGCTGCAGCTGGTTGACTCTATTGACACAGAGGCAGGAAGTGCTGTGAATTGTGGGGGATGGAAAGGAGAGTCGCTCCCGTCTTCCTAGATAATATACAAATGCCGGAGTCATGTGATGGTGAGCTGACACTGAATGGGCCGTTGTTGTTGTTGTTGATGATGTCTGCGCTTGACGAAGCACTTGCATGGCTTGCAGCCGTCAGCGAGACACAAACGTCCTAATAACAGCTCACATGTCATCAGCTGAACAAACCTGGCCTGCCCAGACTACATCTAGAGTTTTGTCTGGTTCTGACCCTGCTGTATGAGCAGGATTGGTGGCGTGTATATATATATATATATATATATTTATTTATTTATTATTTTGCATCTCCTATCCTGGCACGGTGTAACAAAGCGACAAGTAATAAGTCTATATCTGTGGTTCAAGTTATGTGAATCTAACTTTCTGTTCATTATATAAAGTATTTCATTATGTAAAGTAATTTATTTACAATGTATAT
The DNA here is from genome assembly GCA_032361065.1 of Enteromius trimaculatus. Taxonomy (NCBI): domain Eukaryota; kingdom Metazoa; phylum Chordata; class Actinopteri; order Cypriniformes; family Cyprinidae; genus Enteromius; species Enteromius trimaculatus. The sequence goes on along the minus strand of JAUMHP010000001.1, from coordinate 920,038 downwards.
TATTTTCACATTTAGTGCTTTTTACATTAATTTGTCCTGTTGTTTATAATAAAGACTTCTGTTGTGTATATATAAATAATAATACATTAAAATGCTTTAGAATAATAATATGTATAAATATAATGATTGATCATAACAATAAACAATACCTTTTAACATATTTTAATAATATTAAGAAAAATCCAGTTTAGTTAGCTGCTTTATTTTAATATTTTAATTGAAAAAGTTTTCTTTTTATATATATTCTTGTTTTGTATCAAAATATTTGTATACATCTTAAATTATCATTGTGTATTTCACTCTGTTCTATTAATGCAACTTTTTTACTTTACTTTTTGCTTTTTTATTTGTGTAAATGTTTTTTATTTTATTTTTTTATTTTTATTTTTTTTTAATGCATGTAAAAATGTAGCATATATAAAAAAATATGTTAAAATGTTTTATAATAATGAATTGTGTAAAAATAATAGTAATAATAATTAATAAGCATACTAATAAACACACAAATATATATATATATTCCTGTTTTGTATGAAAATATTTGTATAGGTTTTAAAATATCATCATGGTTTGGTTTTGCTCTATTAATATAAATTGTTCGCTTTTTTATTTGTGTAAATGTAATTTACATATTTTATGTTTTTATCTTAAATGCAAGAACCTTTTTATTATTTATAATATAAAATAGAATAATATATGTGTATTATAATACATAAAGTTTTCTTTTCATTTTTAATGCTATTTAAACTAAACGGACAACAACTGTTCTTTAAATAAATAATAGAAAAATATGATAACATTTTCCTAAATGATTATTTTTAGTGATTTGTAGTGTTTCTGACTACTTCTTTGAATTATTGAGATGAGCTGATTTCACAGGCACTGTTTGGAAGCTGGCTTGATTTGAGAAGGACCTGTTGTGTGTTATTTCCCAGCGAGCCGCGCCCTCGGCAGAGCAAACATACAGGGGAATGTGTTCGGCTCGGCAGGGTGTCCATCCCCCCGGGTCATTCACTAAACAATGAACTGCTGACTCCAGCTTACTGTCGGGCCGCTGCCGGGGAGAGACTTTGATGAGTTCTGCAGCCTCTCATTCCTGACGCGTCGGCCTGCGTTTGGTCCGTGTGACTTCACTCCTGTCCACTTCAGTGCGCTTGCTGCTCGGACTCGTGACTCCTAGGGTCGGGTATTGAGAACCGGTTTCATTTTAGTGCTGGTTCCAATCTTCAAAGAACCGGGTATTCGAGAAGAAGCATGCATTGCTCAACGATTCCTGCATCCTCTGTGCCTCAGAATGAATCCGTTCTTCAGTGAATGAATGCAGTGAACCGCTTTATTGCACGTGCTGTGAGTTCAGCACGCAAGTCTTTATTTTGTGGCAGATGATTACAGCATTTCACTTGATTTATAGTGAGAGCTGGAGCTGGAGCTTTCTTTACAGTAAATGCTACCTTGTCCATCTAAATACAAGTTTGAAAGTGAAGCATGAATTGTAGACAGCTAGCGGTTTAAATGCAGTCCAAATTCAAAACATCTCTTTCAAGTGTGCACATTAGAAAAGAAGTAACTTCCCTACGGTCGTGCAAAGCTAAAGGAGTACACCTTTGAGATATTCATTTGTTTTACAGTTTATGGCTATTACTCTCATGGTTCTTCTTCTTCTTATAACAGTGTGAACGTAATTTGAGTGAGACTTCCTATCATGATATCTGGATGTGAGTGAGCCGGTAGCAGCTCGCGTCAGCTGCAGCTGGTTAGCGCTGCTCGTTTCTCTCACTGTCAGCTGCTGCTGGTTAATGCTGCAGTGCACCTGCATGTGTGTGTGTGTGTGTGTGCGTTTCTTTCACATAGCGATCCACGTGGAGCCGAGATCTGTTGTGGAATATCAGTGCGTATTAGAAACAGACCTCTTGGCTTCTGTGTCAACATTCTTTCAAGTGCTACAGGACTGTTTCTAAAACACTCTCCCTTGCTGCTAGGGCTGGGTACTGAGGGCGATACTTTTTAGGTACCGACCGAATTGCCTCGATACAACTGGGTATCGAAAAACGTCTTGTCATTCGGTGCCCAATTTCGATACCTAAAGCGGTTAATCTCATCAACGTCAGTGAGCCAATAAGACTGCAGCACTAGCCCGTGTGTTTGACCAGAAGTGTGTGAAATAGCTTTATGTTATTTACACGACTGTGAGTCATTCGGTTTGGACACGGCAGCACAAATACATTACTATTGTTCAGTAGAATGTACATAGACCACTGCAAAAATTATTAAAACAATATTTCTTCAGTGTTTAAAACTGTAATAAAAAATCCCCTTTATAAAAATTAAAAAAAAAATCCCCTTTAAATAAAAAAAAAAATAAATAAAAAAAAAAAAAAAATCCCCTTTAAATTAAAAATAAATAAATAAATAAAAAATCCCCTTTATTTTCCAACAGTAAAATTGAATCTTCATTAATTAAAAGAGAAATGTTTTATGCCTTGAAAAATGTAAATACATAAAATTTTCAAAGGGAAAAAATTTCAAGGCTATTGTAAGAATAAATAATAATGCATAACAGATGTGTAAACTGAATCATTCAGTAACCGGTATTGTATCTAAATTTTTCAACTGATACCCAGCACTACTTCCTGCTTGGTGCATGCTCTCGTTTTTGGATTTGTCAAATGTGGGATTTTTGATGGCAAGTTGGAATTTTTCGCTTAATTACAAAGTAGATGTAAAAAAATGCTCATATGACTTATGACACGTATGACCATGTTTTAAAAAAATGGAGTAAACCTTAAAATAAACACAGTTATAAAGTGTAGACCCAATGTTCAATGTTTTTAAAGCATTGAAATAAACATTGAAATACTCACTTTTAGCGTATAGACGAAACGATTTTAACAAAAACCCATTGATGTTGGATTTGCATAATATTGCTTGCTTATGCAATGTCATATACTGTATACAATATTTCAGCTTTGTTCAAATTAAAATTAAAAAATTAAAAAATGAATATCAATCTTCAGCTTGATGCTTACATATATATAATATATATATATATATATATATAGGATCAAGTAAAATATTCTGTGTGATAATGAGCCGTATGCACTAAACGTGACATTTAAGAGTCATTATGGTTTTTCCAGGAAAAATACCCCTTTCATCCACTGAACAATTCAGGGAGTTTCTTTATTGATGTTTTTCTCCCATTGTTAAACTCCAACAAACAAGACAATTCTCAGACTTTTCTGGACAAAAGCGCAGTTTGGAGTCAAAGTTTGCCAGTGTAGAAAAACAAGATTTCTTTGACAAGATAAATTGGATCAGAAATATAATTGGAGAGAGACGGTAAAAACTAATGAGATACTCCTGAAGGCTCTCGTTATGGTTTCGGTCCACTGGCAAATTAAAACGGTCAGCTTTTATATTTCCTGTGCAACACATGATTTATGATTGTGAAACATCGTTTACCAGTTATATTTATTTATTTACCAATCGTACCAGTTATTTAGCCTACCAGTGAAATCGCCACTAGCTCTCTGTTTGCCAATAATGCTAAACAAAATCAAAGAATTAAAATGGCTGAAAGTGTAAATGGAGAGAAAATTCAAAGCATTATTAGCTTAAAAAATTAATTGACTTTTGTGTTATTTACATTTGAAAAAATATTTACATTCTGATTCCAGTGACCAAGATTAAAATAACTGATCCAATGGCAAATTAAAAAAGATATTTAACAGTTACATAATCATAAATTTGTTGTTTGTGATCAAATACATAATTTGCCAATAATGGCAATAAAACGAGACAATAAGTCATATTGGATAAAAAATTGTAGAGATGTGGAAAGCAAAACAGCTCCAAAATGTTAAGCAGATTCGATTTTCGATTATTTAAAGAAAAAAAAAAAATGAAATATGTAAGAAATAAAAGTTAATACTGAATATTTGCCAGTTATTTACCAGTTTATACTAATATGAAATAGTTGCATATGTGCTCTTTCCCCAGAACTTAATCAATGACGGTATTTCACGTGGACTGTTTTATCAATGTCTTTGCTACGCTTCTGGAACATTCTTGGAACATTGAAAGGTCTGAGAGCTTTTTAGGTTTCATAAAACAATGTCTTTATTTGCGTTCTGAAGATGAACAAAGCTCTTACTGATCTGGAACGAGTAATTAATGGCAGAATTCCCATTTTGGGTGAACTTTACGTACTTTAGAAATTTGACAAATAAATAAGTTATGATCCTTCAAAGAAATATTGGTAACACTTTCCATGAAGTCCCTATTTATGATACATTATAAGGGCATTATAATGAATGTATATCGTCTCATAAATAATCATGAAACAAGTATATTACATTATAATATTTACATATTTATGATTATAACTTTAAAGAGTACGCAACGAACACTGTATCTACTTCATTTATACTATATCATATTTTATTTATTTAAGATCTGCACAGTACCTGAAAAAAATGCAGTGTTTATTATATATTAGCAGACACACTACTAATACTGTAACGAAGGCTAGCTGACATGAAGTTATAGAGTTCTGTCTTAAGGGTATCATCAAAATAATCTCAAAAATAACTCCTATTATTAAAAAAAAAAGTTCAAAGTGAAAGTTTCATATTACACATTGTTTGAGGGGAAAAAAAGTTATTACTTATAAGTGGTATTTGTCTGCTTTAAGTAAAGTAACATAAGTAAAATAGCAAGATATGAGATATATAATGCATTATAATTATGAGAAATATAATCTATTATAACTTAAGTGGATGAGTCATATTCATTGTGTTATAAATTATCATATTCTTAAAAACTATAATCACAAATAAGTCAATTATTATAACTATTCTTACGAATATTAATGAGATGATATATTCTAAAGGTATTTATAATGCATTATGCATTCATTATAATGCTTTAAGAAAACCCTAATAATGTATTATAAATACAGGCTTCATAGAAAGTGTTCCCGAAATATCTTGTTGGACTGGATCCAAAATGTATTATATAGAGACGGTAAAAGATAGTAGCAGCGACACCATCTAAACCTACAGCAGAATTGATTTTAAATGTGTTGTGTACAATAAGAAATAAACAGGAACTTATTCCTGTAGGGTCTCGTTACAGATCCACTAATACTTGCGTGACCTCAAAACATGACAGCAATTTCCTATCAAGGCCAAATCACATGAATTTCTAAAATATTCCAGAGCAAAACATATCCTGTTCAGTCAAATCACCTCTGATCTCCTCTGCATTACTTAAGAAGCATAACGAGGCGTCGAGCAGCAAAACAGGCCGTGTTGTAGATCGGATTGTTCCGGCGATGGATCCGATCCTATCTCTTATCTCCCTCGCCAGAGACCGGCAGCGATAGACCACGAGGCCTCAGCTGGCGTTGAGAGGCAGAGATGCTTTAATGAGCCGAGAGGCTTTGAAATCAGAAGCCTCGTCTAATTAGGCTGTAACCTTTAAGTTACTGTTGGACTCCCAATTGGAAGCCGCTTTGTGAATATCGTTTAGCCGAGTGGCAGTATTCCAGCTAATGTGACACGGGATAATGCATCCGCAAGCTCAGGAAGATCCAGGTGTTTAGGTCAGCATATTTAGTTCACTAGTGATTAGTAAGTGTGCTAGCACAACAGTTCACTGGGGTTCAGGTTTAATTTGGTGTATGGCTGAGGAAAACGACCTAACTAAATATTTAATGAGTGTATTTTGGGATAAATAATCAGATTTATATTTGATATATCTAATTATTTCAATAGCCATTACAGTTACCCAAGTTAACAACCGAGTAGCCTTTTGCTGCTTTTTATTGCTATGATACAACCTGTTTGGTTTAGAAGGCAACCATTTAGCAAATAAACGTATGTTTAATAATAGATTTCTGACATTAAAAAGTTTCTATGTAAGCCTGTGTCCACCACTGAATTAAAAAAAAAAAGGTAATTGACTTTTTTTTTTGAGATTTTTTTTTTCTCAGAATTGCGAGTTTACTTTAAATAGTTTACTGAGAGACCTTTTCTATTTTATATTCAGTGTTGGAAATGAGCTTCCATACTTCAACTTAATTGACTAAAAAAATTCTAAATTATATATTTCTTAAATTCACTAACTTATGCTAAGTTGTTACATTTATTTTCATTTTTAAGATTAAGTTTATTTGTGTATTTTGTAAAGAAATGGATGATTTTTTTTTAATCATATTTTTTATTTTCGGTTTTATTTAATATCTTCTAGAATAAAGATAATTTAGTTGCTATTACTGTATGTCAACAACAAATAAAACGTTACAAATATTTAATTAAAATGTAAAATATTCTGTATACATATCAATTATTAAAAAAGTATAAAAATTCAATTTAATAATAATTAATTTAAAAATATAATTAATAATATAATTAATTTAAAAGTTCAGTTGTTGCTTTACATTTTTAATGTAATCAGTATAATCTTATTTTGTTCTGAAAATGTTATTATTGCAATGAGCAAGCATCAGCAGTGTGTGTGTGTGTGCTTCAGTGCAAAAAACTGGCTTCATGCTTTGATTGCAGGATTGATGGCTCAATATGCTTCACGCTTGTATTCCGGGTGTTTTATGATGTCATAACTGAAGGCTTCATGATTGGCTAGTTTGTCAGCGGCAGTTATCTGTCGCATGCAATGTTTCGTGCTTGACGTGGCTGAGAAATGTCCTTCTCTAGGAAAGGCTGGGAAAACGAGGCTGTCACCTGAGTGCCGTGTGAGAGACGCCTCTCTGGGGTTCAGATATCTATCGATTGTTTATTTCATGCGATGGTAATAGCTGTCAGAATGGATCTTTTTTAACGTCTCATTCAGTTCATTTTCATCTAGAAAAGAAAAACCAAATGTACTGTCATCAAAACTCAAAAACAAAACAAATACAGCATGAAATGTTAATAGATATGAGCCTTCTCTTTTTCATTCATTACACTGAAGTCAAGGCCGCTGAGGAATTGTTAGCAATGCAGACAGATGCATTACAGAAATAGCACAAAGCGCTTTCTGGCAGTCATCTTACCTTCATAACGTCATCTCGTCGGTCTTAGACCTATTGAAGATGTTTGTTTACAGCATCAGTCTTACATTAGATTTTCACTGAAGAAACGCTTGAAATGAGGGCTGCTGCCTCTGTTTATTATGATTAGATAGATAGATAGATAGATAGATAGATAGATAGATAGATAGATAGATAGATAGATAGATAGATAGATAGATAGATAGCTAGATAATGAACAATACATTTTAGCATTTTAAGTTATTTAAAACGTTTATAGTTTTTATTTGTAATGAGTTGATATACAATATATAATAATAAACATTATACACACACATATATATATATATTAGGAGTGTAACGGTTCACAAAAATCACGGTTCGGTTCAGTAGTGTCACAGTTCAGTATGTTTTTGATACGGCAAAAATACAATAAAAAAGAGAATTTCTTTTGATTTTTTTTTTTTCACATTTTTATTTATTAAAACTAACATAATATAAGTTGATCAAAAATGACAGTAAAGTACTTTAAAATGTAAAAGATATTTCAATTTTAAACGCTGATCTTTTTAACTTTTTTTGATCCGTCATCTGCTAAAAAAAATAAAATGTGTCAAGTTTCCACAAAAATATAAAGTAGCACAACTGTTTTCAACATTGATAATAATCAGAAATGTTTTTTGAGCATATTTCTGAAGTATCATGTGAAAATTCAGCTGCGCATCACAGAAATAAATGACACTTTAACTTATATTAACATATTAACTTGTCTATTTTAAATTGTAATAATATTATTGATTTTACAGTCTTGTTTGTTATCAGTTAGAACACCTCCAGCTATCTATGTAGGCAGCAGGTTCATGGAAGATAAAGATTTAGTCCTCGAACATGCAGACAGTGAAGCGAATATGACTGAAAATATATTTAATACGGACTAAAACCAGTTGTCATCCGCTTCTGATCGCTCAGCGGTGCGTAAGCTGCGTATCATGTTACATCGCCCAACAAACAGGGCGAAGCGGGCTGTGACGGTGTCCGTTAAGAGAGCTCCGGAGGTCGCAGCCGGCTTCGGGACACAGCGGGGGTTTGGCAGGGTCACGGATGAAAGCCGGATCGGCTGTGGCCAATTTCTCACCCAGCAGATGCCCGCTCCGATGAACCGCCTCGACAGGTGCGGGATGCTAATTGGCAGCGTGTGTATAGCGTTACAGACACAGAGCTGTCAGCGTGAGGAAGAGCTCCAGCAGTTGTGCACCAGACACTCCCACTATAAAACTTTATTTCGGGATTACGTGTGCTGTTTTAATATGAGCGTTAAGCTCAACCCAATTAGAAACAATTATCACTAAATCAATACACTGAAAAAAGTCTGAATTGTTTTTAAATAAAATTATTTATTTAATATATATTTATTTATTCATTCAGATTTATTTATTCATTTGTTTGTTTATTTATTTTGTTAAAGAAAGCTATACTTTTATTCAGCAAGGATACAATAAAATAATCAAATATGACATTTGTAATATTACAAAAATGCATAAATTGCTAGTAAATTTCACAATTAATTACAAACGAAGGGCTTGTTTTTTGGAGTATTTTTAACAAGAACATTTTTGTTGTTGTTTGCTCCCGATTTTAAAAAAATACAAATAATTTTATGTCAGTTATATATGTGCAAAAAAAAGGTTTTAAGTTACGTTTTGCAAGAAAAAAAGTTTTCAGTCGTACAGTATTATTAGTCTTACATTCATTTCAGTGTTACTTGCCATTTCTGTATTAATAACATTACTTAATTTAATAAACATTAATCTGTATTAATACCAATTCCCTAGCATTTTCTGAGTAAACATTGTGTGTGTGTGTGTGTGTAACACAATAAATGGTAAAATCGTTTTAAAATATTGCATAAAAATCAACAAATGATTGATCAACAGTGATTTCACTATTGTAAATATTGCGGGACAATACAAATACACAAAAAATTGCTAAATTATTTTACAATAATACTAATTAAGAGCTGTTTGCTGTTTTATTATTAATAATAATTAAATTATTTATTTTTGTATGAAATGTATTATTAAATTATTTGATAAACTGTTGTTATTGTTTATTAATACACTTACAATGAAGGTGCTTCACAATGCCGTAGAAGAACCTTTTTGTCTGAATGGTTCCTGTGTAATAATATTTAATATATTACTCATTTGTCTGTTTCTTATTAAAACAGTCCCTATAGCTGCTCTGAAGTATCTAGCAGGTGGACAGTATATACTGTTGTACTGCTCTTATCTCTTATGTTTGTCATGTATTTTAATATCATATTGACGTCGGAGAGAGCTCTGATGTGACAGTGAAGCTCTTGAAGCGGATGAGTCATAGCGATGTGCACGGCCTGTTGAGCGCTTCCTATCATTTGCAGGCACTTCAGTCGTGTTAAGAGACCTCGCTCTGTCCGTGTGACGTGAGACTCATCAGCAAAAACACGGCACAATATGGTGATGAAGGCCATAAAATGTCACGAGACACGTGTTGTATTCATGCTGCTGACGCGGTCGCTGTGATCTGCTGCTGTTCCCGTCCAAAACACAGTTTGTCAGGGATAAAAGCTTTGATTAGAAATGCGTGGGATGGACGGTTTGTGAATGCATTAAAGGGATAGGCCTCCTAACTTTAGCATCACTTACTCATTTTCCTGTGGTTCCAGATGTTTTCTTCCTGTTGTAAAACACAGGATGTTCACACTGAAATTTTTTAATCTTTTGTTTTTACATCAACTGCAAATATTATATTTCAACTAGTTGCTTATTAGCATGCATATTACTAGAGTATTAGCCATTTATTAGTAGTAATTAAGTACATATTAATGCCATGTTCTAGATAACTATTAATGAGTAGCAAATTAACTATATGTAGCTATATATTTTGCATATTGAAATTATCTTATTATTAGTAGTATTTATATTATTAAGATTGATTATTTTTTTATTTAATATTTTATTTTGATTTGATTTTATTATTAAATGTGAATAATATTTACTAAATTATTCTAAAATATTATTTGATATGTATTTTTAAATTCATTAGGTTAATAATAATTTATTAAATATTGAATCATAATAATATTAATCATAATTTTATAATAATAATAATAATAATAGATACAAAATATTTATATTTGTATATATTTTTATATATTTATAATTTTAATAATGGTTATTAAATTAAATAATTTAAAAAAATATTATTGTATTCATAATAAAATGTGTTTATTTTATTAGTTATTTTATTATTATTTAACCCAATTATAATAATTAGTAATATTATTTTCCCTAACTTTCCAAATTTTGAAAACATAAAGACAAATTATTTTACCTAAATCAGGTATCCAAAATATTTTTTATTTAATTTAAATCCTTTGACTAATTTCAGTTTCAACTCCGTTTATATTGACAAATGCATCATGTGCATCACAGATTTTCTCACCCAGCACATAGAGTCACATGTGCTATGAAAAAACTGGTCTGTGCGATGAATAAATTGGCCCCTGTAGCACGCGTGCGATACAGTTTTGCATGCTCATAACAAAGCTTTGTGAAGTGATTTCGTTGTGTTTGTTTGCGTGTGTGAGCTTGATTATACTTCACACTGTGTGATATGATCATTTTTGATGGTGGATGATTAAAATGTCTCCACGATATCGGTGTATCGTCACATCAATATTCTGCACATTATGACACACATTTACATCAAATGTTATCTCAGCAGTAGAGTTACACTTACAGGACACAGCACTTATGCACAATCTCAAAAGTGCATTAATTGCATGTGCTTCAAAGTCTTGCCGGTTAAACATTTAATTCACGTGCTCTTCTGACTAGCGTGTAAACATGAAGCGCATTTAGTGTCTAATACTGTCAAAAGGTCTTAAAGGGACAGTACTAAGCATGCTGCTGGCTGTTATTAAAGGGATAGTTCACCCAAAAATGTATTTATAATGCATTTATGTTATTATTCACTCACGTGGTCCCAAATCTTTATTAATTTATTTCTTGTGCAGAACACAAAATAATGCGGGTAACCTGGTTCAGACTGGAATTAGATTGGCTGTAATTGCTCAGGCAGCTTGCAAAACAGTAAAACCAACATGACAAAGAATTGTGATATTCTTGAATAAATGGTGCTGATATTCTTGCCATACTTGTGCTGCAACTGTTTGGCCTGTGCTACAAAACTTTCAACTTATGTAGCACCAGTGCTATGTGCAAAAACATGTAACGTCCAGCCCTGCCCAGGTTTATCATGATTCACTCTGAGAGATGCGAAGAGATCAGTCCTGACCATGCACAATGTCCCCATCGGCCGGTATTGACATTTTCTGCATCCATCTGCAGCAGATCATTTCTACAGAGGAAAGACGAGGGGCAGTTTTGTGTGTTAACGTGAGAATGTGTGTTGGATTACTGAGGCTCTCCTGGGTGGGCGTCACATCTCAGCACTTCACAGATGATCAGATTTACAGTGCTGGATCAGATGGCTCTTCTAACACTCGCTTAGTGCTCACTCACTCGTTTTTTCATGATAGAAGTTCATTTAATTATTAATGCATTAGTTTGTTTATGCATTAAGACATTATTTTCTTGCTTTCATTATTTTGATCTAATTTAATTTCTTTTTGATTTATTTATTTGTTCATTAATATATGCATTTAGAATTTATTTATTCATTGCCATTTATTTTGCGTTCATTGTTTTTTCAGCGTTTTATGCATTGGTTAATGCTTTTATTTTTATAAAAGCATTTTTTTTTTTTTTCATTCATTAAATATTTTTTTTGTCATGCATTCTTTCTTTTTCTTTTTTTATTTGTTGTTTGTATTATATAATAATTTACTAATTCATTTATTGACTCATTTCAGTTTATTTGTACATTAATGCTTTATTTCAATTTGTATAATGCTTTTATTATTTGTTTTTTATTAATATTTTAATTAACTGAATTGATTTAATCATTTTGTTCACTCATGAACGAATTTAATAATTTTTTAATTTTGCATTCATAATTTTTTTTTATTTGTGCATTTATTAATTCATTAATATACAATTCTTTCAGCTCATACTGTAGATAGATCAGTGTATTAATGAATTTTAGTCAATTTATTTAATGCATTTGTGCATTCATGCTTTCAGTCATATTTTTTATGCTTGTGTTGTTTATAATTATAATATTGTAGTCATTCGTTCAGTCATGCATTCATTCATTTGTTCAAACTGATTAAACTACAGTATGTATATTTACCCACACATTGTTTGCAGCTGAAAATGTTATCAGAAAAGACTCCTTTAAGGCTGGAGCACTGGAAACAAGCGTCACATTTCTAACGCTGCTTTAGTTTGCTCCAGTATTGTCCACTGGCCATTGTGAAGCGTCCGGTTTCCACTGCAGCTCCTGCACAGAGAAGAGGACTTCCATGTATAACAGTGAATGTGAGGAGTTTCGGAGGACACGTTGTGTGAGAAAGGGTGTTTTAATGAGCAGATATGATTCTGAATGTGTCTCAGGCTGTTCAGGATCTAGTCTTTTTTGCACATTAATCTTTGATCCTGTCTGTGGGATTTTTGCGGCGAGTGCGATGCATGCATAATTACCAGCCGGAGATACGGCTGTGCATTTTATCGCTTTGTTTATTGCATTCATTTATACACACACACACACATATATATATATATATATATATATATATATATATATACACATATATTTAATATCTTCTGGTGCATGCACAGACAAACGTCACGGCAGTTTGCATTCAGATCAAAAACTCATAGCAACAATACAATACAAAAATGGAACAACGATATTTAAATGTTTATTCATATATTTATTGATTTAGTTATATATATATATATTATTTATTCATTTATTCATTGCACTTTTTTTACAAACTTAAGACAAAAATAATATTTAAAATATGAAAATATTTAAATTAGTGTTTAGTTCAGCTTTTATTTTGCAGTTTATGTGTGTGTGTATATATATATTTCTTTTTGTTTATTAAGCATCAGTGTTTACAAGTCTGTATTGCTTAGTGTTTAGCCATTTTTTATTATAAATAATTATTTTTAATAATTATTTTTTTTATTTTAATGTTTTTTTTTAAAGTCACAAATCTGCAGAGCTTATTGTTCATGCACGGAGCATGTAAACGAGTGCACTTTGTATTGTAAACAACATTGCAGACAAGTATATTAGATAGATGTAAGGCTGACTTATCTATGCGTTAGTAATATTAACTAAACCATCAGCGTCAGGCAGTATTTCCCCAAAAGTCTCTCTCACCTCATTATTTGTAATTGCCTTTTCCACTACAGTGAAGCTCACTTTGGGGAAGCAGTGATCTGGAAGCAGCTGATCCTGCATCGAGTCTAGTAAACTCTCACTTCACACATCTGCAAATAACTGGAGTAATACTCTGTTATATATATGCACAAATGCACTGTATGTCACGCACTAAACACAAAACTATTGGTGCTGACATTTACTGTATGTATGCATATTAGTATTTATTTACTACATTTATTTACACATATTTACTTATACATACATAACATGCGTACGGATATGCATACTCGTTATTAAAAGTGCTTTTCACATGTTAATTCTAGGCCCTGATTGTATAAAGATCTGTGTATAAATCTGTGAGAACATGTCCAGTTCACCTTAAAATAAATATAATTGCTAAAATTAATTTTATATTTGTGTTACAATTAAAAAAAAAAGAGAGAGAGATTTCAATTTTAGCACAATTTATTATATTAAATAATTATATTTAATAATATTAATTGTTATCTGATAAAATTGTAGTTTATTATTTAAATATATTACTATATTATGACTATATTTTTATAATATGTAAATTATGCATGCATGGAAGTAGTTGTGTTGCTTTTTCACTGAATTAAATAAAAATGTGTTTTTTAATTATGATCTAATGAAAATCATTATTGTGAACATTAGTGTTATGAGAATTTAATTGTATTTTATGCCAAATATAATAATTGATGATTACGTTATGCTGGACATGGACATGTTTTATGTAGGAGTGAAAAGTTCCTTGGTCTAACTTCTAGACCAGTAGTCTGTAGTCATTAGATTCGGTTTCACTCTATACATTACTCCTTATGTTAAAGCAGGAAGTGATGTCGTCGTATTCCATTTGATGAGTTGGGAAATGGAGCTGGTGAAATGGATCAGAACTCCGGAAGAGGAGCACATTCCTCCTTCGTCCTCGTCAGCTCTATTGGTTCTGGTTGCAGGCTGGTTCACTTAGTTCAGTTACTTTTGACCGCGAGAGCAAACTCATTGGTGGTCTCTGATCGAGCAGCCACCCAAAACATGCCACAGACACAAGACACCGTCACTGGTTCACTGCTCCACCCGCTTCTGAACAGTTCTGTGTGCAGGAAGGCATGAGAGGGAAGCTAGATTCATCAGTCGCTGCTGAATCCAATTTTCCTGGTTGCTCTTGAGCAGCAGAAACTGACAGAGATATTTCCAGGCTGATAACTAGGGCATGACCGTGTGTCTCTTGTGTTCTGTGATGGTTCACTACTGAGGGCTCGTGGTCGTGATGGAGGACTGATAGTACCTTTGTTCTGTGTTAAGGATAAATATAAAAATGCACACTTTAGTGGCTAAAGCTCAGAATAGTGACCAAAAAAAAAAATTTCAGGGGGGAAATATTACATTTTTATTAATGTATCAAATCGACAGATTTTATATAGCTGTCATTCATTCATAAATGTTTTCATTCATTCTCTTAAGCACTACAATTTGTATGAAATATTAAAATTGTAAGATATCATTTAATAATAATATAAAGTAAAAACATTAGAAATTTAATCAAACATCAAATTAAGATATTTTATATAGCTGTTATTATTTTGTACTATTGATTTTAATTGTATAATTGAGTTTGCTGTGAATTTAGTCTTTCGTGCTGAATTATAAATAAAATATTTATTTATTAAATAATTTTTTTTTAAATAAAAACAATTAAAACAGTTAAAAAAAATAAAAAAATCTATTTTATTTGTGTCCGTTATGAAAACTTACACATGCAATGTGCTGTGATCTTAATATTAACTTAATATTAACTGGGAATTTCTGCAGTAATATAATTCTGATCTTTAAAGTTTTAAATAAATACAACAATAAATACAACTGTTCAAAATAGTAAACGTAAAGAACTTCAAAGATGTTGGTTTTCATTCGGAAAAACATTCATTAAATATTTAGTTTTACTTTGCAGTGCAACGATAAATGGTTTGCAAATGTCATTCAGTAAGTGGACTGTGAATCTGTGTGGATACAAGCTCTTGGTTTACTGTGAACTGATGTTCATGACTGCGAGAAATGTTTGTGTGTACAATGAGAGAAACTAGCCTTTATTTAGCTGTAAATACTTGCTGAGCCATCAGGATGGGGTTTGGAGTGCCGCCCTCATCAGAAGCAATGCAGATCGCCGACTGTGCCGCTGGAATAGAGGCCCATTGAGAGCCGAATGCAAATGTGTGTTTGGGTGTTGAAGGCCACAACTGAGGCTCAATTCTCCTTCTGCTTGGAAAATGGCCCTTGTGTTTGTCTCCCACTCACCAGCGCAGTCAGGTTACTTTTGACTGTGAGCCGGAACGTCGAGGAAACCGGAGTTGAGTCCGATTTGCCGCAAGGAAACTCTGCATCGGTTAAATAGGGCCCAAAAATTGGGGGCCTGTGTAGTTTTTAATTTTTTTCCTGACCTGTTTTATTGTTACCAGATCCTGTGTTTTAACTAATTATTAGTGCTGTCAAATGCTTAATCACGATGAACCGTATCCAAAATAAAACGTTTTGTTTACATAATAATACATATGTGTGTGTGTGTGCTGTGTTTATAATTGCACACACATGCATGTATATATTTAAGAAAAATGTTATGTTTATATACTAAATATATTAATATATGATATAGTTCATATGTGTATAAATATATACACTTAAGTACATATAAATATTTTATTAAATAATAAATATACACACTATACACACATGTAAAAAAATTTTTATTTTTGATGTGATAATCACGCTATTAATTATATGAATGCGTTAAAAAAACAACTCAATTTATTTTAGTTGATTCTTTATGATTACCCCTCCCCCCTCAGAAATTATGGTATGTGCATTCAAATTTATCTTATTTTTTGAAAAACAACTTACATTTTTTAAATGAAAACATGAAAGAAATTTACAGTAAAAAATAGCAGCTGTGGTTGCCTGAATTTTACTGTAGCTTTTAGGAGAAAGTCACACGATGAACTGAAGCCCATCACAAGCAGCTTTTAAATATTAACATATATATAAGATACAACCCTAATAAACACAACTGTTTTTTTTTTTAACAAAAATCACATTTGAATCAAAACAGGAAAATCTGGGAATGTCAGTTTACGGTTATTTACTGTTAATTTTACATACAGTACTTTTCACTTCCAAAAAAATTACGTGTCCAATACAGTTTTTGACTGTATAGTAGAGGCGCTTACCGCTAACCATTTAACAGGTTTTTTCAATGTAGCAGTTTTAAAGTCTTTTACCGTAAAATTCACGGTTGTTTTTTACAGTGTACAGTAAATTTCATGTTAATGACCAGATTCCGCTATTCCACTTGCATTTTCCACATTATGGAAATCATAGTGGTGTGGTAAAATAGAGTTTAACTTTTTGGACAGATGACGGTAAAAAGCTCTGGGAATTTTCAGAGATTCTGGGATTTATTTCTGCAGTGTAAATCTATTATTAGAGACATTAATTCCGCCAGCCAACTTCCGTTTGACCTCAGTTATACCCTAATTAGCATGTTCGCCTAAACGCAAATTTTCTCAAAAATGCACTTGATTTACATGGGTGAGTGATGGGAATTGCTTGGCTTGAGTCTGAGGCACGGATATTAAATGGGTTAAGTGGTTTTAATCCTAATCTCTGCATGAAATGAGCTGCAGCGTTCCCAGTCCTCGCGGGATTGGTGTGAGGAGTGTTAGCTGTCACTGATGTGTTGGTGCTGCCGTGTTTCAGGTGTGCTGCTTCGAAACGGCCGAGAGCTTTTAGGGGTTCAGAGCAGTCATTCACAGTAAGTGGAGTTAATCTGTCTAAAAGCTTTCTGGTTACCCGATACCCCCCCTCTGCTCGAGACTGATTGAAAGACTTTCTCTAATGCACTGAAACAGCTGTGGTGTGACGCGGCACGTGTGTGTGGTGCTCATGTGAGAGACACGGGTTCAAATCTCATCACCGTCAAATCACCATCATCACCTGTTCACAGCTAGAGGAATCTATCTATCTATCTATCTATCTATCTATCTATCTATCTATCTATCTATCTATCTATCTATCTATCTATCTATATTTTCATTCTATGGATCTATCTATCGTTCTATCATTCTTTCTTTCATTTTGTCTGATCAGTCTGCCATTTTGTCTCTCTGTTATTCTGTCTATCATTTTATTTATATATCAAGCTATATGTCTGTGTATCATTCTGTCGTTCTGTTCATCATTAAAATTGCAATGCTGCATCCTGTCTGCTACCCCAATTCAAATTCTGGGACTGAATCTGAATCGAAAGGCAATCTGAATTCAGTAGTCACATACAGGTATGAGTCGGGGACGCTCTGATGAAAGCCCCAATATGGTGACAAGGACACTAAGTAGACTCAGAAGACTGTCATTGTCAGCATTCCCAGGATCTCATCCCGTTAAGCCTCTTTTATCCTGCTCTCCCACTGTGCCATACCCTCGTAATCAAGCCTATTTATTTAAGTGCCGAGCAGGTGAGTGACGGGCCCGTCGTGACCTACTGTACTTACAATCAGAGCTGGTTAGACCATCGAGAATGGTACACTACCTTTCACATCAACACTTGCTTGATTTTCATTTCAATCAGAGAGATTGCGTCACCATTTTAAAGTATCTTTGTGTCAAGTAGTCTCTTGAGCTCAGCAGATTGTGTTGTTTTCTTAATTTTCGGCGTCAGTGGTTGTGTAACTCTTTTGTTCAGACATGTAGGGTTGAAGAAACCACCGCTCACAAGACTATGAATCCATTTTTCATTACTGTTAGGTATAGGAAACCAAACATTGACTTATATTGTCGCTAACATTAACACAGGGACTTTGACAGTTGTTATGTTTGCGTATTTCCTTTGAGGTAAAAATTACTCCAGATGTATTTATTTTTCACTCAATTGGCACACAGTAGTTTGAATGCTACCCGAGTGGCAACATCTGGGCTGTGTTTCAATTTCACTTACAGAAAAACAGGCTGGTTATGTCTTTGAAAGTACATGTGCTGACCAGGCGTGGCATGAGAAGTAAACGTTCTGTCTTCATCAAATGAAAAATACAGCACAAAGTGACAAATTCAATCAAATCAAAAACTGTTTGATCTTGAAAATAGTTAAAAAGGGCACAGTTTCGAACAAGTTCACTTAAATTCAGATTACAGATTCTTTCTGTAATATTAGTTTAATTATCTTTTGCTTTACAACATGTCAGGCACATTTACACACAGGTAAATAGATGTAAATTATCATTCAATTAGCATTCACACTGACAGCAACAGAGCAAAGTGAATCCGTTAATTTCAGTAGAGGTTGCTGATTTAATATAGTAACTATAGAACAAAGTATACAGTATCTTGTCAAACCGAAGCAGTTTAATCACCAATTCAAATTAACTTGTGATGTAGTGTTGTCTGTTTTTCATTTTAAGATATAACATGCAGCAAAGGAAAGATTAATTGTGTGTTGTTTGCATGGTCAGGCATAATAAGGACACACTGCGAATAGATGTTAAGGAGCATTCACACTGACAGCAGTTTGCAGCAGCAAAGTGAAGTAAATCATTCATTTCCAGTTAAGGTTGCTGATGTAAGGCGATATAGCAACTATTGCTCATTCCTTCGCTTGATCCTGTCGAATACAGCAGCCAATTGGGAGCCAACAATACAGCATCTTGCCATACTGAAGTGGTTTAGTCACTGTCAGTGTGAACACACATTTGTGTAATCCAGTTTGTATTTAAAGAGTAGATAAACTAAAGTTAAATATAAGCCTGTAGAATGCTAATTCATCAAAGCTTTCTGATATTTTTATATGCATAACATTTACAAATTTATGTGTTATATATA
>JAUMHP010000001.1:884241-898771 GCA_032361065.1 Enteromius trimaculatus | reverse complement strand
TATATATGTTTCATTGCTATCAGTGTGAACACACTGAGTAAGATTATGCTGATCTAGAATTCGGTTTGCATTTAGATGAATTATTTTCACTGATTTTTATGGTAACACTTTATTTTGATAGTCCATTTTAGACATTCTACTAAGAGTAAGCAACATGTCAACTAGTAGTCATTAAAGTATTTGTAGATTATCTGCTTAACACTTTATTTTGACAGCTCTGCAACATACTGACTGTGAGAAACCTTGCAAATATATGTCAACTTATTCTACTAACCTTAAACCTACCCTAACAGTCTACTCTGAGAGTTATTAGACAAGCAGCAAATTACTGAGAAATAGCTGACATGTTGTTACAGGTTCTTATAGTTAGTAGAATGGCTAAAGTGGACTGTATAAAATGAAGTCTTATATTTATATTTCAGTATACAAGACACAGTAAAATAGACTGGATTAAGCATCAACCAAGACTGCATATCATGATGCACATTGATAAATGCTTGAACATTAGCCATGAACCTTGTACTTCTCTTACTAATATTTTTTATTCTTCCACTATATAATGCTGTTTGAATGTGTAGATCTGATTCCTCCAGTAATGCAGTATTGTGAGGGACGTTGAAGATTGGTCATTCGATCCAGAGCTTCTGGTCATCCTCCATCAGCACCATTCCTGTCGAGTTCAGCCAGTAAAAATAGACCTTCATTATTGAATCAGCAATCTCCTCTCAATCACAGCAAATTAAACCTCTCATACGTATTCCAGCACGGGCCTTTGCAGAGCACCCAAAATCCCGACAGCGGTGGAAGTGTTCTATCGGATGTCACTCCGTCAGCGGCCTCGAGAGTCCGTCTTTTGGTCCACACTGATTTGCTTTGACACCTCTCAGCTTTTGGCTGGACGGCTGAGCAACACTGTTATTCCAGCAGGGATAGTGATAGCCCATTTGCACCGGCACCCTGAGCCCGTGGATTACATCGCTGCATATTTGGGAATTTGAGGGTGTTAGGTGTCTAGACCTGTTTTCAGCTTGGCTTATTATTGATTATGTGTTGATAATGAATGATATTAGCATAATTTATAGTTCAGTATTAGACTAATAGTTTGGTGGAATCACTGAGACGCTCTCCTCTGTCGACGTTGATGTGTGAGCGAAAAAACAAAGCTTTGACTATCAGTCAATAACGTAAAGCTTTTAAATGATTGCAAATGCATGGTATTTTGGGTCTGATCGATCACCCGAGGTCTCGACCGCATTAACAGAAGTCAGATATCTCCGCTCCTGCCGTTGCGGTGAACTGCAGTGAGCTGATTCAGCATTGTTGAACTGTTTAGAGATCACTGAAATGACAGCCGTGCTCCGTTTAGATCTAGTTTTCTGTTATTTATAGCGCACTATCTCCATTGTAATCCGAGTAAGGATACCTGGACGTCTTGGACTGTTATCCTTGTTGTCATATACCACCGTAAGCAAGCAAGACCTCAGATAAGCTGACCGTGCACATTCCTGCCAATGCTTCGGAGATGCTTTCAAGGGATTGGTGACCTCCCTGAAACAATGCAGAGAGCACACAAAATGGGTCGTGTTTCTGCTTTATCCCCTTGATGCAGACATGTTATAATTAAATTTGAAATTATACAGTTGTAGTATATGTGTGGATATGTACATGTAAATGTGTAGTATATATTCTAGCGATATAGGCACAGAACATTCTGAATGCATATGGTTTATACGATACTTTTGTGTTTATCAGGCGTTGTATCTGGTTAGTAATGAGCTTGTTATAGTGTTTAGTTTCACGGTAGATGATCTGACAGCACAGGGAATGAAAGATGGAAAAACTGCTGTACATGCACGCATGTGCATCAGACCTTTTACGCCTTTTTAATTAGATTGCATATCTTTTGTTTACATTTGTTAGTTTTTGAATTAAGCAGCTTTAGAATGCATGCATACACTTTAGTTTTAACTTTCGTATTAATACTTTTAAAGTTACATGCAATATTGTTCAAATAGACTCTGTTTGTGTATATTAAAGGTAGTGGCACTCAGCAAAGATGTAATTAATAAAGATTGAAAACCAAAAAACATTTTTTAAAATGCATAAGCAATATTAATAGTGATTTTGTCTTTGCAAAAACCAGCAGAGCTACTAAAAACAGCAATATTAATAGGGATATGTGACTTTGCAAGCTCTGCTAACGTAAACAAAAATAAATTAATGTCACTAGTATTTAAAAAATAAGTTTATGCAGTTAGATTTAAATATGTATTTCTTTTATGCAAAGTAAAGCAATATACTAGTTTTTATACAATACAGAAATTCAAGATATTAGACAAAAATGTGGATTTAATATATATATACATGTGAGTGTGTGTGTGTTTGAAAAAATATGAAAACTACAATTAAAATATTTATTTTAATATTAAGTTTAGCGGAGACATAAATAAAGAGAGAATAAAATAAGACTTACAAACAGAAATGTGTAATTAAATTATATGTAATATATATATATATATATATATAATTAACAATAAAATAAATAATGTGAATTTTCAAAAAAAATATGTAAGTGTATATATACTAAAACTGCTGTCTTCACTATACATCTGTGGTTGTTTTCTTGGCTTTGCTTCAGTTATGTTGTTTTGTGAGCAGCATGAGCGTGTGATATTTGTGCTCAAGGTTACCGTGGAGATCTCACACCTCCAGCGAGCAGCTGATGCTGTCGAGCACATGCAGGGCGACGCAGCATCTGCAGAGGCAGTGAGATTGTCTTTCTGTGTCTCTGCATGTCCGCAGTATGTGCTACCGCTGCGCTTTTAACCCCTCCTCCACTGTTTCTCACATCCCGGTATCAGTTCGGCCTCCCGTGTCACTGGATATCCTGCAGCGGAGGTTTAATGCAAACACACGCTTGACCTTGTGCAGAATATTCATCTAACTTTGGCCTCCTTAATAAATATTGCAGTATGAAGCAGACGTCCTGAATACCTTGCTGCGGCTTGTTTTTCATGTATGTTGTAGTGTTTATTTAAAATGGCAGGTAATCAACGTGTTTACTGTAAATAATGAGTAGTTGTCAGAAAGTAATGGCATTGATTTATGAAGTTAGTGTAAATAGCACATCGTATCATTAGGATTTGAGAAGTTTGAGAGATATTTAATTTTTCTGATCTTTCTTGCTGTAGGGTCGGTGTACGAGAGAAAACTGTAAGTATCTTCACCCACCGGCGCATCTGAAGACACAGCTGGAAATCAACGGACGCAACAACCTCATCCAGCAGAAGACTGCAGCAGCAATGCTGGCGCAGCAGATGCAGTTCATGATCCCTGGCACCACCATGCAACCAGTGGTAAGAACCGTCTTCTCCTGTGTAGATGCATATTTACTTTACTTAAAGGAATAGTTATTCAAATTGTCTGAAAATGTGCTCGCTCTTAAGCCATCCAAGATGTAGATGAGTTTCTTTCTTCGTCAGATTTGGATCAATGTAGCATTGCATCAGTGTCTCAGCAATGGATGTACTGCAGTGAATGGGTGCCGTCAGAATGAGAGTCCAATCAGCTGCTAAAAACATCACAATAATCCATGAACATCTGAAGAAGACAAAAGCTGAAACTGAGTCCATAATAACTCTTCCTCCAGTCAAAAAGTATTCTGGTCTGAATCAGGAGAGAAATCTCACAGATTGAGCACTACAAACCAAAACTTATTTTTAGCAATAGTTTAAAGTTTAAAACGCCTTAATTATGGCTTTGTTTCTTATGAACATGCAGCTCTTGGCTTCTTCCAGATGTTAACTGATGGACTGTGTGCTGTGTGATGTTTTTATCAGCTGTTTGGACTTTTTTTCTGACGGCACCCATTCACTGCAGAGCATCAGTTGCTGAAATAGTGATGCAATGCTGCATTTCTCCAAACCTGATGAAGAAACGATCTTGAATACTTCTCATAAGATTTTCATTTTAGGGTAAACTGCTGCTTTTTCTCCGGCAAGTTGCAATTCTTTCAAATTAATTGTCTTCTTCACAGCCTACATTTCCTGTCAGCCAAGGTCTGGGCTCCAACCATGGACTAAGTTACGCGCCGTATCTGACTCCCATGAGCCACGGCATGGGTCTGGTCCCCACAGAGATGCTCCCCAGCACCCCTGTCATCGTCCCTGGCAGCCCTCCGGTCAGCGTGCCCAGCTCGTCCTCTACACAGAAGCTCCTGCGCACAGACAAACTCGAGGTATCGCCTCATCATGAGACTGCCATTTCATTAATCCAATAGAATTACAAAGTTAAGGACAGTATGAGATGTAGGAAGGACATTTAAAAAAATAAATAAATAAAAGAACCAATCATAGTGCAGTCTAATGAAAAAGCCAAAAAAAATATGTCACATTTCGGTGCGTAATTTTATGTAAAAATGGCATTAAAAAAACAATTAAATTTTTTTTTACAAAGACAAAAAACTTTATTGTCTAGAAAATAATTCTTCCAGTGATGACTAATCATAATTGATTATGCAATTCTATGTAAAAAAAAAAAAAGTTAAAATATATTTGAAAATAAAAGACGGTAGTTTCAGTGTGCAAATGAACAAGAATATATATATAATATATATCTGATCCTAATTTAAAATAAAGACCAATAATAAGTAAGTATGTAAATGTATGCAAGAAAGAAGGCCAGGCATAATTCTAAAAGTAAATATTACATTCTGAACATTAAACATTTGAAGAATCAAGGTCACTGGGAGATTTTCAAACTTCAACACTGAAGTAGATTTAAAGTTTGTGAAAACTATAGCTGAATTAGTTTGCTGAGAAGTGTGAGAAGGAGGATAGAAAGAAGTGTGAAGCATTTCAATGCAGCGCTGCCTCACAAGATGATCAGCGTGGTTGAAACAATAACAGTTGAAGGTTGTGTGTGTGTGTGTGTGTGTGTGTCACTAAATGTGCGATCACTTAGCAACTGACTGATGTCTGTGATAATAAGAGGCTCGCTTCCTCTGCGGCCCTCCCACACCGAGAGGCTGCCTTTGTTAATATTCAGCTGTGTGTGAGTTTATTTACGTACCTGTGCTCATACACGAAAGCCTTGAAGCTTCAGTGACTCACGCCTCTGTTTGCATATTTCTGTTGTGTCCCCTGTTTGTTTTGTCTGCGCGTTTGTGTCCAGGTGTGTCGCGAGTTTCAGCGGGGCAACTGCGCTCGCGGCGAGACCGACTGCCGCTTCGCTCACCCCAGCGATAGCCCTATGATCGACACAAGTGACAACACAGTCACCGTGTGCATGGACTACATCAAGAGCCGCTGCTCACGCGAGAAGTGCAAGTACTTCCACCCTCCGGCGCACCTGCAGGCCAAGATCAAAGCCGCCCAGCATCAGGCCAACCAGACCGCCGTCGCAGCGCAGGCCGCCGCCGCAGCCATGGTGAGCCCGTCACGCACAAGCGACTTCGAAACAACATGCATACAATTCTACATTTAAAGAGTCATGTTGTGTGTTTTTAACGTTTTTAAATTACACCACCGGCTGCGTTTCATTTACGGCAGAATGGACTTATTGAATCGCAACCAAGGCAGTGCTTAGGATTGTGAACGTGTTTTCTGCGCACGATAAAATCAATTGACAACACATGCCCGCGGAGCTTGCGATTGAGATATCTGATGATGTTAGCACATTAAATGTGGAGCACTGCTTTATTATTATATAGCCATGACCCGTCTCTAGAATCTGGGCGGGGTTGCGTGCTAAAATCCCTTATCTTGTACCCCCGGAGGATTTTAGTCCTGTTAAACAGGGTGAGTAAAGACTGTTGCGTGATAAAAATCACTCTCCTTTCTTATCCATCTAGATGCTGTCATTATTAGGAATAGGATATTAATATAATAAGCAAAATGGCTTAAAAGCTTCTTTGACTGCACAAGGTCACGGGGCAGCTAACATCCCCATTTCTCTGCCCAATGGGAGGCCTGCTCTCCTCAGATCAGTTATGATTAAATTAAGGAGATGGATGACATCTTCATGCCGACCTGACGTGAATGCACAGGTTCATCTATTATCCAAGCAAAGCTGTATCTTGGGTCGCGTGCCAGGCTGTTCAAGTTCAAGTGAGCGGCGCATTGCAACAGAACTGCAACATTGAGCGATCTTTATATGCATGCAGTTTTGTGGCATCGCTCGCTTGCATCCTAGACAGCATTCTAGTATTTTGTCTACACTGCAAGCAGGGAGTTTCGAGCAACGTTGTGCAAAAGCGGAGAGAGAATTTTGCACTCGCTATGTATGTGGCTTCGATTATAACAGCTGCCATCAAGTTTTGTTGCGTCACAATCTTTGCATGCATGCAATGTTAATGGCATTGCGTTACTTGCAGTATATAGTTACATTCATGAATGTGGCTTAGATAACAACAGCCGCTATTAAGTATTGTTTTGTTGAAATCCCTGCATGCATGCAATTTTAATGCATCACTCGCATGCACAAGAATGCAATTTTAATGCATCACTCACATGCAGCCTAGAAAATGTTGTTGATTTGTGAAGGGAGCATACACTGCAAGTAAGCAATGCAAAACATATGCTGCATCTTGTCACCATCAAAATCGCGCAATATATGACTTTGATAATAGCAGTTTCTGCATGCAAGCAATTCCGATTTTGTTGCATTGCTTACTTGCATTATAGAAAGTTTTGGTGGTTATGGCAGCAGTCCAGTTTTGTCTACAATGCAAGCGAGAGATGCAACAAAGCAACAGCGCTCCCTTTAAAAACAATGCAAGTGAGTGATGCATCAACACCAGAATTGCATTTTTGCAGTGTAGACAGATTTGTTGATTGCATCTTTTTTCTATGCTGCAAGATAGCAACGACGCAACAAAACTAGTCTGCTCCTGTCATAGTCAGCAAACACATCTCCAGTCGGGTGATACAATGAAACTTGATATTGCGTGTTTGTAGATAGCTTTATTTCACATAATGGGATTGAACTTGTTTTGCTTACACTGCATGGAGGGAATGTGGTTCAACAACACTAGATCACTCCCATTATAATAAACAGAAGGAGAGAGTGGTGAGACTTGCAAGTGGTAGTGATAACATTTTTATTTTAATAAAATAATCCAATTTTGTTGCATTGCAGTGCAGCTTTTTAAAATTATAACGAGAGCAATGTAGTTTTTTTTCTACAAGAGAACTCCATTTCTCACATTAAAATTAAGCTGCAAGCAGGTGACACAATGTGACGGGATGTAGTTTTGGCGCAGTACATCGCTAGACTCTGGCGAACACTTCTAGCACCGATTACGATGCGCAATTTAGTTTTATTTACACTGCAACGAGCAAAGCAACACAGTGCGATGTGGAAAAGTGCGCATGCAGTGTAGACCGCTTCACTGATTAACATGAAATTGAATACAAGGAATGCAACGCAGGAAAACTAGATTGCTCCTGTTATAATCAGTGATACATGCACGAGTTTGTGACCATATCAGTTGCATGCAATGCGTCAGTGTGAATGTAGTTAGTGCGCGTCTCTCGCTTGCGGTGTAGACACAGTATTTGGCAGCAAGCTTTCCCGCTTCCACATCTCACGCTGGTGTGGTTATCGTTTGCCGCACTCACACGCTTGGCCTCATTCGTTTTGCTGTTTACTCCATTTTCGCTTTTGCCCTGAACCTTTTGTCTTTTTTCCCACTGTGGCGTCTGGGTCAGAGGGTGACGCGAGGACAGTATCGGCTCAGCAGCCATAACAATAAAACATGAGTGAAAATAAAGCCCAGGGTTTCCCGAGCATTCAGCGACCTGAGATAAACCACCAGCTTTAGCTACAGGGTAAAACGCTGTTAACCTTAAGGTGCAATGTCCTTTCCTGATTATGATGTAATGCAGATAACAAAACAGATTTTTTTTCTAGGGTTCAAACCGGGCCAGTTACTGTAGGAACGCTGAAGCAATCGATCCCAACCCTAGAGAAAAGTTATAGTTTCTTCATTTTCCTGCCTTTAGTTTCTCTTTGTTTTGTTTTGTTGTTTTTTTTTTCGCCAGTGGAAGGTTATGTAATTCTGTATGATAAATCCCTGTGGGTGGCATATTTATTTTAATGGTTCTCTATGTTGGCGGAGGGGAGCAAAACATTCAACTCTTGCTTACAAGAACACGCACAATTAAAGTGCATCTTATTCTGAGGTTTACTAAAAGTGTACTCTGTTCCTAAACCTACTGATCTTTCTTCCTAGACAGCACTAGACCGTATCGTAAACATGACGCCAAGACGAGATGATTATGCTGCATTCCGAGATGTCTTATTTAGCATAAATTCATGCAGCAAATATCCCTCGGGGAGAATGTAATCCCAGCATGCATTGCTACAAGCTCAGCGGAAAACCTTAAGATGACAATGAGAGGAATACAATTCTATTTTAACCCAGAAACTAAAACAACCAAATCATAAAAAAAACGATTAATTATTTGTGAGTGCTGCACTTGAAAATGCAGACTATTTTGGAGTTAGTCTTGTCTGCACAGTTATTCCAAATAAGTCATATATGCTTGAGAAGGTAGCAGCCTATGTAGACAACAATGCAGCTCACTAGGTTTTGGAACAGAGCTCTGTCGGTAAAATGTCTTTCAAATGATGCATTATATTTCCCTCGTACCCTTTTGCTGTAATCTGTGACTTTATTATAAAGAAAAACATGCATTTCTTTTCTTTTCCATTCGACATCCTAGTTCTTTTGTGTGGCTATTCTGATTGCATGGCCCTCAGCGTCATCTCATTTCAAGCGTCCTTTTTTGCTGCCCGTCATTCCATTTGAGCCACTTCTTTACTTCTTATTACCAGTACTTTGCATGCCCTTTTATTGGTGAGGAATATTGCAGTGTGCAGTGTTAGCTGCGTGTAAATATTTAAATGGGCCACCATCAAAATTACTCGTAATGCTTTTAAAAGGTCCAGCGTTTAAAAAAACAAAAAAAAGGACATAAATATAAGAATAAACAGAGCTCCACATTCTGTGATCACTCACATCAGTTGTTTTCTTTTGGTTCCGTGACCTTTACGATTTACTTGTAGCTAGTTGGTAAGAAATTGCGACAGAAACGAACGTTTTTCCGGTGTCCTTTTGTTTCGTTTTTTTTGCTAAGTGGTGGTAAATGTCACAGCGTTTTCACTGCACATGTTAAAATCACCCGATGACAGAAACACTATGCACGGTCAAATTTGGATTGCATACAATTCGGGTCTTAATTAGCGCTCTACAGAAGCCGTACAATTTAGGTGACGTTACATTCTTGCCACCGTTAGATTCTAATTCGCCACGTGCACACGAAACCCTCAGGTGTGTTTTATGCAGCGAGCTTTCATAACACTAATATCTACAACCCCATTTGATTGGTAAATGGTGAGACTCTTGATTTCTGCCGCTTTTAACACAGGTATTGTAGATGCTTTGTGCTTTCGTACTAATTCAGAACGTAGTGAAATGTTTCTTTGAGACGAGTTTTTTCGTTTATGTGCATGCCTATTGTTTTGTATGTGGTATTACTGCATTCAGATTATTTTTGTTTTTGTTTTTTTCCTTCTCACCTATTCCACAATGCAATGCTGTCCCCATGATGCACCTCTGCTTGCTGTTACCTGTATGTTAATACGCTTGAATCCCATTGGCCCACTGCCATCATGTGCTCGCTGCCTGCTATTAAAAGACTCAGTCGACTGCCAAAGCAATGAAGCGACCCCTCGAGGCATCTGTAGATCTGGTACTATGACCTTTCACCTTTTGCTTTGCATGTAGCTTTTTTAATGTACTGTAGCGACTCACAGAAGTTTTTAATTTTGGCTTCTTTGTTTTGATAGCATCAGTAAAAAGTCACATTGTAGTCAATTTTTGAAGAAAATAATGTTGTGTCATCTTTCAAAGTAAAGTAGCTTTATTTAATAAACGTAAGTGCCTTGCTTTAAGTATCTAGCGACCGTCCTTGTGTAAAACGGAGCGATGCAGCTTCCAGTCAAAGTGTGCATGGATATATAAGTGGTGCAGAACCTGTTTAACATGGTGCATGTACTCTTTCACGCTCAGGCGTTTCCGCATGGAGTCCTGCAGCCCCTACCAAAGAGACAGGCGCTAGAAAAGAGTAACGGGGCCAGCACGCTCTTCAACCCCAGTGTCTTGCACTACCAACAGGCTTTGGCCAGCGCACAGCTCCAGCAGCCCACCGCTGCGTTCTTTCCCACAGGTGAGCGCAAACACACACACACACACACACACACAGTCCGCACTGCTTGGTATTAATCCCTGGGTCACCCTCTAAACGTTACACCCCTTTTCTCCTCCCCGTTCCCGGCGTAACCGCATAACCGAGGCTTTTTTTTTAAACAGCCACGTGTTTCTTTTGCATGCAGCGTGTGTGCACGGAATACTAATGCATAGCGTTTTTCGAGAGCGCTGCTGATTTGAATTTGGACAGTATTGTCGGGATACTTTGATCTAGAAATGATAGCCGGCCGTAGATTAATTTAGAAAACTCACCAAAGGGCTTTGATCTGCATGCTTAAACGCATTTACATCTGTACAGACACAGCGCACTGGTTATGAATACCTGACTCCCATCAATACATAATGCAGGTATATGTATTACAGTTTTTGATTGCAATTATTGTAAGTGATTTAAACTGAAATTTAAACTAAGAGTAAATCATAATAAGAATATATATATATTAATTGAAATAAAAGTGAATACAAATATATGTATTAAACAAATTATTTCAGCTAGTGGCCAAGCAATACTTCGTATCAATACGAATTACAAAATAATTCAGACTTTAAAATAAAAAGTTTCAAAATATCAATAAAAGCTATGATAGTAGCTCAGTTATACTAAAATAACACTCTAGTGGCTTTTAATTAATTTAAATAAACTTTGACATTTGTCTATCACTACAAAATTGCAGAAATTACACGTTTATGTATAGTAAACATACAAATAAATATATAAAATACATTATATTCATTTTTAAATATTTTTTAACATTATTTATTAATTTGCCTGACTGAAGAAATTGCTGTAATGTTTTAATAATTATATTTTATCAAGATTAAAATATATTAAATTTCATGATTAAAGATCATATATAATATAACAATGTCTGAGTAGTACATTTTTCATTTTATTCATTTAATATTGTTTTATAAGTAAATATAGCATTCACCTTTAATGTGTAGATGCTTTGAATATGTATGTATATAGAATACTGCATGCAAGAGTAGTTTTTTTCAGTTTAATAGCCAAGATGTACACAGTGCGTTACAGTAACCAATAGCCATATATATTCCACCTACTATGGCTCTGTACCTGTAGGCCTACCCGTTGCAGTATTTTTATAACAATAAACACAGAAAAAGCACGTAGGGTCTCAGAGCGAGTCCGGCTGTCTAATCCCTCGTAGGTGTATTTTGTCATCACACACCCACATGGTGGTTGTATTTCCTTTTAGCCGTCCTCTTGTGCCCCCGTTCCTCCCTCTTCTCCAGCTCAGGGGCTTTTGTAACAGCACTAGGTCTATTTTAACCGTAGGAGTGGCCGCTGGCTCACCGCATGACTCTCTTGTGTGTGTGTGCGTGTGTGTGTGTGTGTGCGTGCGTGCGTGGCTGGTGTTTAGCCCCGTTGCCCTCTTCCTCTTCTCCTACACTGTTTCCCTGCGCTCTAATTTCACAATACTAAGCTCCCGTCCTCTCATTGCGGCCCTTTGCGAATATTGATCCAGTTTATCTTCCTGGAATACGCTGGGTTTTTACCGGAATGACGACACGGTGTAGCGAGCGATCTATAATGACAAGCTTAATTGGATTTGTATGGCATGCTGAATACTGAATCTCTGGCTCTGTGTCTAATATGTTTTTCTTCCCTATTAACCTCTCTCCACTCTTCACTGCATGGTCACAGGGTCAGTTCTGTGCATGGCTCCTGCTAGCAGCATTGGTAGGTTCCTCCTCTTCTGTCTGTCTGTATCTGTTTCCCACCTCACGTAGAGATCTAGTCGCTCTTACAGGTGATTTGAAGCTTGAGAGACTCTCACGTCACACAAAATACCAGGTTCAATTGGCACCTGTTGATGAAATCTGATCAGTAACACCATCACGCATCTGTTTTCAGCTTTATTCTGCTTCTGTTCACCTGCAAGAGCGCTCTGTTTGTTTGAAATATTCACATTTCTCTTTCTGGGGTTTTGCAATTTAACTTTTTTACGTGCATATTTAATATACTTACTATACTGTAATTATTATTATTATTATAGTATTAATTATGTGTATTTTATCGATTAATACATGCTAGATTGTATTTCTAATTACATTTATTATTAATATCATTGTTGTTATTATTTATAATAAGTCTATATATTTTACGTATTCATGTTACCCAGTTTACTTAAAATTCAAGTTATTTATTTATATATTCATATTCAATTTGTTTTAAATTATTTCAAATTCACATTTTTTAAACAGTGACTTATTATTATATCTTTTTATTATTTACAGTATTTTTTATTATTATTGGAATTGTATATATTTTCATATAATCGTATTTAATTTGTTTTAAATTATTTTAAACTCTTTTTCTTTAAACAGTGACTTATTATAATTTTTATTATTTACAATATTTTATATTATTATTGGAATTATATATATTTATATATTCATATTCAATTTGTTTTAAATTATTTCAAATTAAAAAAATATAAACAGTGACTTATTATTATACCTTTGATTATTTACAATATTTTTTTTATATTACTGGAGTTGTATATATTTTCATATAATCATATTTAATTTGTTTTAAATTAATTAAAATAATTTATTTTTAAGCAGTGGCTATCGTAATTATGATTATATGAATCTATGTATTTTACATATTTAGATTAATCAAGGTATTATTTCAAATTCCAATTTTCAGTTTTCAAATGTAGTTTTTACTATAACTATTATATAAACTCTCTTTATATATTTATATAATTTAGCATTTTACAGTGTTATTTTAAAGTTTTATATATAAAACTCATAAAATATACTTTTTTACAGTATTTTATAATTTTAAAGTAACTCTTTATATTATGTATTTCCCATATATCATTCATTACAAATTAATTTTGGTGATTCTTATTATTAATAAAGTTTGTTTATATATTTGTGTAATTCTACACTTATACAGTGGTTTTTTAAAGTTGACATTTTCCATATATAATTTAGAAATTCATATATATATTATTGCTTTATTTTATAGTTTACAGTGACCATTCATTATTATAATTATTATTATGAGTTAATTGTTAGAAACAGTTATTTATTTGTGTGAAAACACCCGATCCAATCGCACAGGCTGAGAATATCAGGCACCGTCTCGTCTTGTGTACGGTCGATTGGGAAATTTGATCAGTTTCCTAGAGAACGAGCCCTCTCGATCATAAGCGATCACAAACACAAGCGGCCGCTCTGTGTAGTTTGTCGTAGACGGCCGTATCGATAGCTAACAGCTCGTGTAAATCTGCACTAACCGCTCAAGCCAGGCTTCTCTGGGCACAACTGATTATGCTGTTAAATTTCCTCGAGGTGATTATAATCAGCCTTTCTCCTCTTCTTTTGTTGTTGTTTTTATTGTTTTGTTTCCCATGCTTCTCTCGCTTTGCATCGTGATTGCATGCCATCTGCTGGTTTAACCTAACGATGGCTCGCTGCTCTGTAATATACACCATTGCTAAATGACCAAAAAAAAAAAAAACTATAAAAACCCTACCAACCAACCAAACACCTGTTTCCATAATGCTCCACCTACCTGTTCATTGCTTCCATGGTTCCCTTCCTGAAAAAGTACCCATGATGTACAGTGCTACGCCTGCTACTGTCTCTGCAGCAACAACTCCTGCCACAAGTGTCCCCTACGCAACAACAGCACCAGCCAATCAGGTTTGCTCCTTTTAAAAGCTTTCTTTCATGAATCCCTGAGCTCCGAATAAGCACTTTGCCACAAATTCGTTCCGCGGTCGCCATGGCAATCGCTCAATCTCCCGGCAAAAGCCTCGCTATTGCGCTCAGACCGGTGCTTATTCAGAGCTCGCACATTGGCAAATAGTAGTTGTGTTGTGTTGCATTACTTTCTCGTTTTTGTTCTGCATGTCCTTGCTTTGTTTTGATGTCAAGATTTCCTTCCTCATCTACACGTACGCACACATACACACACACACTCACACACCGGCTAAAAATAGACACGCCTCACTCCGTTCTAGACTGATTTCCATGTACTGGGCCACTCTGTGTCCGTCTCGGGCTTCGGGAAAGCAGGCGGGAGGTGAGTTGCACTGAAAGCTCTGCTGTAGAAAGGGAGTCTGACGTCCGACGAATAGTCAGTTTAATTAGCCTATTTTTACGACAAAAAAAGCAACAGCATTTAAGTAAAATAAACAGGAGGGGGGGGGGGGGGGGGGGGGGGGGGGGGGGGGGGGGGGGGGGGGGGGGGGGGGGGGGGGGGGGGGGGGGGGGGGG
>JAUMHP010000001.1:869812-883308 GCA_032361065.1 Enteromius trimaculatus | reverse complement strand
AAGCTCTGCCGTGGAGTCTGGTGTCCGACAAATAGTCCGTTTAATTAGCCTGTTTTACAGCATTTAAATAAAATAAAATAAAATAATATTTTAATTCAATTACAAATATAATAATAATAAAACATTATAAAATTACTTGATTCATGAATATTTTAAAATTATTATAATACTATTATTATTACTACTACTTTAATAATGTTTAATAATTAAATTAAAGTTTAATTTTAATATTTGTAAATATTTTACTTGACATTATTTTGACATCTATTCATAATAATAATAATAATAGTAGAAGTTTTAATGGTATTAACAACATAAAAATATTAAAATAATAATGTAATAGTATTATTATTATTATTATTAATGTTGAATAATTGAATAGAAGCAGCGTTTTAAATAACTATAAATAATAATAAAAATATAATGACCACTGAGCTTAACTTCTTAAATAATAATTTAAAAAGAAAATTATATTAAAAATTATTAAAAATCAATTTCAAAATTTCAGAAATGTGAAAATTTCATGTTTGATATTAACATATTATCAGTAATATTAATAGTTTTTTTTTTTTATTATAATATTTTACTTAATAACATTATTTTAAAATATATTATTAATAATAATAATAGTAATAATGCCATGATATTTGTTTTAATTGCTTAATCAGTGTTTCAGTTAATAAAATGCACCTAGCATAGCTGTGATGTTTTATGGGTTTATGGCTCATGGTGCTCTCGGGCCGCTCCCGTTCTTCGGGTATTGTTCGCCAGAGGGTCACGTAAGAAGACTTTGAGGGCTTTCCGTCTTCCGTCGCTCTTAAATGGAGCCTTCCTGTCAGCGAGTGGCGTTTCCTGTTGTTTCATGGCCTGCTTGAGGAACTGGGACGTCCAGGGTTATTTGCAGTCTTGTCACGTGAAACTGAACCTGTTTCCTGAGGGGCTCTGCCAGACTCTTTAGCGCCACCTGGCAGGAGAATGAACTACAGCACCTGATTTGATTATCTTTCATAACCAATGAGGTTGCAGCGTAGAGCCAGAATCTGTTCACAGCCATTTTTACTGCCAGAATGCCCTCGCAACCAAGAGTTTTCTCTGTGTGTCTGAAATTATTATAATGTTTCATAACTGAATAAAAATAGCATTGTAAATTATTATAGAAATAACTGTAGTGCTAGTAGTAATAATAATAATTTACTATTTACATACTGTTACACTAATTCTTTAGTATAATTACACATTTTTGTTATATATAAATTAATTCTTGTATAAATTAATTTTCAAAAATATTACATTATTATTCATGATTAAAAAAAATTTAAATGTAAAAATCTCAAAAACGTATTTGTAAACTTTGTTTAATATTAATTAATATAAATTATTAATAATAATAATAATAATGTAATTATGTTTATTTAATTATTTGCCCATTTAAAAATAAAAGTTGGATAAGTATGTTTTAATTATTAATATTATTATTATTAATATTATTAATGAATTAAATAAAATGTGCTAAATCTGTAGTAATAATAATAATTACAAAAATATTGATAATCATAAGAATTTATTTTATGTATTTTATAATAACATCTTTATTTTATATGATATATTTAATAGTAGTATATTTGTATGTATTTTTATGTATTAGTCATTCATATATTCCTCATTCATGTTTTATATTACACTATATATTTTTTTCTAGTTATTTAAAATTCTAGTTATTTAATTATTTTGAGTCAAACAGGATTTTCAACAAGAAGTTAAATACAAATTGAAGCGAGAAGCATCTCAATGTCAGGTGGCTCGGATGGAAGTGTTTATTTAGTTGAGAATGACATGCACAGTTCAGGAAGTAAACATAGCCAACTTAAAAGTCAGGTTGTCCTGAAACATGCAATGCATGGCTTTCAAAATACAAAAATTAATATTTAAGTCATACTTTTAGAACATGCTTCCATTCAAAATGACTTGAGACTCGTGATGTTGTTCTCTGGCGTGATGTTAGACAGGTTTCTGAACACAGAGGCCTTTTCTCTGGTGTTTGTTTGCGTCAGTCTCAGACAGACAGACAACCGCTGACTCATCGCTTCCAGCGCTAATCTCACACATGACTTTAATTATGCAGAGAGAGAGAGAGAGACGGACCACCGGCGAAACAAACGCTTCGCTGCTGCAGCTCTCAGGTGATGACTTTAGCTTAAAGCAGATGAGCGCGGGTCATGTTATAATCTACTGAACTGACTCTCAGTGTTGAGTGCGATGGGACGACCCTGGCCTGTCTGTGAAGAGTTCACGGGTCAGACGCAGAGCAGCAGCGCCTCCTGCTGGACACAAAGAGCAGATCCGCTCTATTTAAAGAATAGTTCAATCTTTAAACCACTGCTAAGCTATATGAAGCCTTTTCACTATAGCCTTATTTCAAATAATGTCATTTAAAGTAACATATTAAACATCGTCCTAAAGGTTAAAGAAAAGAAATAAAAATGTGCGTGCATATTTATTATTAATGTAATTGAGTATATTATTATGTATATTTATCTACTTAATAAATATAATGATTTAAAATAAGCAATAAAATACGCTTTTACCAGGTATTCACTGTTAGATATTTACTTTTTTAAAAACTATGTAATTACATTATTCATATATTAAATTATTGATATAAAAGTATCAAGTAATAAAAGTAATGTCATATATAAATTATATTCAAAAATATTAAGTATATATTTTTTTATGATTATATAAATTCCAATAGCTATTGTATATGCATACACGCACACATATATGTATATATACTTTTTATATATATGTGAAATAAATACATTTCGATTTATTGTATTTTTTATGACATATTCTGATAAATTTAGTCAAAAATACATAGTAAAATATACATTTTAATAATCTATGTATTATAATATATTAGAATTATTATAAATTCTAGTAATTCTATTTTAATTTAAATTAAAGACAATATTCCTTCTGATTATCAATAGCAAGTAATATATCATAGTTTTGTGACTGTCTTAATTAATTAGACAATTATATGTGAATGAAATATAATAAATATTCCATCATAGTTTGTCATTGTCATAATTAATACTTCATTTATTTGTTGCTCACATGTCAGAAGCAGCTTTGTGTGTTTTTCTTTTGCTATATATCGATATATACTTCCACAGATGTCTAAATACAGCAGTCTGCAGTATAGAAGTTATTATCTGAAACTACCATCACACACATCACGACCCAGAGTCGCTTCTTCGCATCACCATCGTCTCATGGGCTCTGTGTGACCTGCATGACCCTCTCTGGCCTTGCTTTCCCATCATGCCGCGGTGCAGCCGGCTGTCAGGCTTCCACCTCGGTGCTCTGCTCACAACGCTGACGGTGTTTCATAGTAACTTTCCACGTTTCGTGACTAAACTAGGGTGTGACGCTCGGGTCGCTGATCACTGTGCTTCTACTGTTTGGCTTGAGCTACTTCTGGATCCAGGCTAAATATGAGTTATACTGGGAAACCAGACCAGCTTTGTGACCCTGGAGCACAAAACCAGTCATTATTTACTGAGATGTATGAATAAATAATCTTTCCATTGATGTATGCTTTGTTAGCAGAGGACAATGTTTAGCAGAGATTCAACTATTTTGAAAAAAAATCAAAATATTGAGAAAATCATCTTTAATTTGTCCAAATGAAGTTCTCTGCGATGCATATTACTATTTAGAAATGAAGTTTGGATATATTTACAGTAGGAAATTATATAATAATGATTTTTGGAATAAAATAAAAATGTATAATTTCGACCCATATTATGACTGGTTTTGTGCTCCAGGCTCACATATGATGTTTATCGTGCAATTTGATGGATTTGCTTTACTCTGGTATTTAAAACAACGTGCGTGCGAAAGAATGATAACCTGGATGTCAGTCGGTGAACATAATAGTGCATCTACACACAAAAAGACCAAAATATTGTACTGTGACCCTATTCCCACTTCTAATAAATTCTATTTGAGACTGTTTGAAAAGGACATTGAATATGAATAACACACTAGTATACTAAATGCATGATAAAGTGAACAGTATGCAGATTTTCTATATGCGTTGTGTTCATTGATTGGGCTTCCAAAAGTTGATATTTTGTCATAAAGTTATATTAAAACAATACAATAGCGAAATATGCATATGCACAATTTTAGGGTCAGTATTTATATATTTTCACTTTCTTCAAAATTATTTTATTCAGCAAGGATGTGGTAAATTGATCAAAAGTAAAAACATTTATAATGTTTTTAACTAAAGTTAAAAATTATTCATCATGAAATATTCATCAAAGAAGTTTTTATCCGACTCCTTTGCCGCTTCCCACACCCGACAACACTAAACACCACTTTCTAGAGAGAGTACAGACGCGAGCTCATAACCACTACATTAACATGCATACGCTCAGTAATTAGCATGCACATCCCTCGCTCATGCCGTCGACACACACAGACGTCACGTAGCTGTCAATCAGAGCGACTGTGACGCTCAGCGAGCCTTTACTAACACTCGGATGCCGTTTTGTGTGTTTTCTCTCTGTTTGCGCAGATCATCTTGAAGTAAACCACCGAAGAGGAACAACGGGGTGTCAGGAAGCTGCTTTGAGAAACCCAAAAAGATCCCCGTGTAAATACGACCTGACCTCCTCCCCTTTAGAACTACAGCAACCTGCATGCTAAAGAGTAACACACAGAACACAAAACACACACCCTATACCTGTTATGCTCGGAAAAAGTGACTCAAGCGGTTTCTAACTTAAAAAACAAGACTAGAAAATATATATGAATATATATATATATAAATATATATATATATATATATATATGTTAATGTACAGCACGTTCCATAGAGGCATAAGTGAGATTTCATCCGAACGATCGGTCACCCGTCAGATAATGTGTATTTTTCTCCCATGGTTGTTTTAAATACAAAAAAATGCACAACGATTGAGCGACACACACACACACACACACACACATGGTTTGCACTGTCAGAAATAGTGCTTAATAATAAGTGCTTGATTGTCTTGAACGGGAGGACGTCTCCTGCAGAGTATGTCTTAAACATCCCCATGCACCCTCTAGCAAGGGGAAAGAGGGATTTTGATTCTTGTTTTAATACCGAATGTCACACGGCGGACACACAGAAGATTGTCTACTGGTCAAAAAGCGCCTCCCTTCATGGACTTCGAAAAGATATTATTCCCAACTGTTCATCCCCACTGGCCAAAGAAAGGTTTACAAGGACACCAAGCGCGAATGTGGCAAACCGTGTGCCATGCAACCACGTTTCTGTCTGCGTCTCTCTCTGCTAAAGGACTGTGTTTTACTCCTTCCTTTTTTGTTTTTAAATGGACGCTGAATGATTTCGATGTGTCTGTGGAAACACTGGCCATCAGGGAGTCGACTCTGGCTTCTATCCCGTGCCAAGGGCTTACTTTAAACTGGAGAGCTGCTGTAAAACAAACTCACACACGAGACGGACTTCTTCTCCAGATTGTCCGGGGCCTGTTCGTAGTCCCTCTCACACGGTGCCCAGCGAGCGGAGACGAGGACGACGAGGGGGAAAACGTTGCAGTAGACGATCTTTATGAATGGAAGGCTCCCACCGAGCTTTCGCCGATAATCCTGTTTTATTTGATAAACAGTAGAAGTGCCTAAAAAAAAAAAAATCTATTTTACACAGCAAGCATCTTGAGAAGATGACTTTATGTGGGGTTGGGGGTTCTAAAAACATTCAAAAGCGAAGCTCCCGAAACGGTTTTGGCCAGACGAGTGACGAAAAAACTACAAAACGAAGAAAAGAAAAAAAAAAAAAGTTAAATGCATTTCATGCACATGGTCTGTTTCATTACACGATATCGATCGATGTTGCTAGAATCGGAGCGAGATGGTGTAGGAGGAGTGTTTGTTTCGTTGTACGATGTTGGCTTTTATGCTTTTTCGGAGTAGTTGACTTTTTGGAAATGTAA
Organism: Enteromius trimaculatus; assembly: GCA_032361065.1. Lineage (NCBI taxonomy): Eukaryota > Metazoa > Chordata > Actinopteri > Cypriniformes > Cyprinidae > Enteromius > Enteromius trimaculatus. Next base: position 877,297 of record JAUMHP010000001.1, on the reverse strand, counting down.
GGAACTTAAGGAGCTCAATGTCTGTAACGCACGTGACGTTTTAAGTTTGGTGAACGATTGTCGTTGCGGTGTGTTCTTAACCGGTTATGTCGTTAGCTGTCTGTTAAAGGGACAGCGCACCCAAAAATTGAACATTAGCTGGAAATGTAGATGAATTTGGAGAAACAGTTGATAAAAACATCACAATAATCCACACGTCTTTAGAAGACAGAAGCTGTGTGTTTGTAAGATGCAAATTAATCACGAAGACTTTTTTTTTTTTAACTGTCCATAATCTATAATAACACTTCCTCCAGTGAAAAAGTGGTCTGGCCTGAATCAAACCAGAACGACTCTTAACAAATATGTGGCTGGATTTTGATGTGACAGACAACAAGAGTTGGACTTTTTCAGTAGAGTTAGTGTTGTTATGGATTATTGACTATTTTAACCGAAAGGAATGGTTTGATGTTAAAAACATCTTAACGATTGATCTGTTTCTTACAAACACACAGCTTTGGACTGGAGTGATTGGGATGTTTTCATCAGCTGTCTGGACTCTTATTCTGACAGCACCCATTCACTGCAGAGGAAGTGATGCAATGCGACATTCCTCCAGATCTGATGAAGAAACAAACTCGGATGGCCTTAGGGTGAGGAAATTTGCAGCTAACTTTCATTATTTTTGGGTGAACCGTTTCTTTAGCAAACGCATCTGTCATTTTCTTACTATAACGGATCATCTAACAGCATCTTTTAGTTTTTATTTGGATGGTGGAATAGAGCACACTTTTCCTCCCTGATGTGTTATGGGTGAAGCGTGTGTGTCTGCATGCCTGTGCGAGTGTGTTACCGATCCAATCAGAACCATCATGTATTTTCATGGTGCTCGATTAACACAGACAATCCACGAAGAGACGTTTGCTTTCGCAGGAATATGGCACTGGTCTTAGCATTTTGTTTTTAAATTCGTCATTTTTGGTTCCCTTTCAGAGTTTGTTTTGTTTTGTTTTGTTTTTATCACAGTTGTCGCAAAAGTTACAGTTTTAATGTAATTTTTGGCATGGAAAGTGATTTAAATATATTTTATTGTCATTCTGTTCATTCTTTATTTTGTTTTGTTAAATACCAGAACACAGAACAATGGTGTAACCTATTTTAAAAATGAATGTAATTTATTAAGCCGGGCTTAGCTACGTGCAGCGGTCCTCGGCCAATCAGGAGCCGCTTCTAGATCTGTCTCGTTCGGGACGCCGCGTCGTAGCGTAAGCGAGGCTATAGAATTGCTTGTGTTATGTAAAAATGTTTATTGTATAGGTAATGTTTTACCGAGAAAAAAAAAAACCTAAAATGTACAAAAAAACAAACAAAAAAAGAACTCCGTAGTATGATAGTTATTTCATAATAATAATAATAATAATAATATTAAGTTGTTGCTGTGGCAACCTAAAAAGTTGCGAATACTAAATTTTGGTATTTTTGTAAATGATGTAATTGTTAAGTTGATTTTTTTTTTTTTTCTTTCTTTTTTTTTTTTCATTTGTTATTTTATTTCCTTTTTTTCCTAGAGCACTGTAAAACGTTAGATTGTAAAGCAGATGTTGGAACATTTCCTATTTTATGTCGAGATTATATTACCAGGAGATTTTTCGGTAGCATTTAACGGCCTCTTTATTGGTGTAACATTTTAAGATAGTAGTAAATACTCACAGATACAATAGTGTGACGTAACTTAAGAAACGACTCTAGTGTTGGGTTAACCCGTGCCCCGTCCCCTTCCCTGTTTTAGATTGACAAAGGATCTCAAGTACTCGTGTAGATCTTTTTTTTTTTTTTTGCTTTTATATATATATAAATATATATATATATTATTTATGAAAGTTGTCCTGGTTTGTTCAACAACTTAAATGAATTAACGATTGCACTTTGATTTCATGTAACCGTAGGATGTTCATTTCAAAAAACCGATGCACAATGAATATGGTATGGCAACACGAATCAATGACGGATGTTTTATTGCTTTAGTCAAACCGGAGAACTAAATATTCAGTAAGCATCTTGCATGGTATTTTATGTCAAATTTAAGAAGTTATTTTCAATTTAACCTGAGAAAATAATAAAAAAAAAAGAAATATATTGAATGTTTCTATCTACACTATAAAAGAAAAAAAACCTGCACATGTGATGAAAGTAACGGTTGTCCTTAATTTGGGATTTCTTACACCCCAAACGAAATGTACAGAGTTGTGGGACAAAACAATTGTTGACTGATGGTGAAAAAGCACTTTGGAATCAGTTGATATACTGAGCAGACACAGCGTATCCAAACACTTTGCCTTACCTTTAGTCCATTGTTTAAGCTTTTGTGTTTCAGAGCTATTAATATGTACTAGGGTGTCAACAGGTCTACTGAACTTACTTCTCACCTCCGTTTATATACCAATATATACTATACCTATAACTAATGTAAGAGTTTTTTATGATTATTATTATTTCCGAGCATTGTCACTGAGAGGCCCAGAGGTTTGACGGTGTTGATGCTTTTCAATGCCCTTTCCCGTTCGCGACGAGACGCCATTCTCAAGGGATTGTGGGTATTTACGCTGTGCTGCTTGACTTCCATCAGTAATGCAGTAGCCCATCCACACACACACACACACACACAGAAAGATAATACAAGAAGAAAATTATAAACCAAGCCCTCTTCGAATAATATTAGTTTTCATGTAACCATTTTAAATGTTTTATTTGTGCATATATATTATGTGCTATTTTATGTCATATAGTCAAATGTTTTTGGTTCCAGAAAATAGTGTAAAATCTATTGAGACAAAATGAATAAAGAAAGAAAAAAAAGGACGTGTGTTTTTCAATGTTTGATTGTGTTTTATTTGCATGAGCATGTGTGAAACTACAAGTACCGTGGTGATACATTGGTTTGGGGATTGTACCATGATATCTTTTTCATTGTTTTGTCAACCAGTGCTATTATAGGTTTTTATTTATATTTTTAAATTATTTATTTTTTTCTTTTATATTTTTCATAGTTTAAATTTCATTTCACGTTTCAGTAACAGCTTATTTATTTATTTTAGTTTTATTTTATATAATAAAAAAAATGTCGCTGATTTTTACATTTTATTTTATTTATTTTCATTTTATTTCAGTTGGCATTTATTTATTCATTTGTATTTTTTAGTTAATTCTAACCTTTATTGACAATTGTTTAACAATTTAAATTTGCTGCCTCCAGTCTGTTTCCAATAGTTTTTTTACTGATAAAATGCTGTATGTAATGGTGATACAATGGTATATGAATCGGTTATCATTCAAGGTTCATCATCTTACCATAAGACAATATTACTGTGACATGAATACAGAGGTATTGTTTGAATAATTGAAAACTAAGTGTATTGGTTACCCAGGTCTACACTCTAGTTATGATACTGAATTTAGGTTATTCTCACCAACAACAAAAACAAATAGTCAATGCAAAAATGTATATTAATAGTAATTAATATATTAATAATATTAATATTAATGGATCATTTTGGTCATTTTTGAAGCTTAAAAGCCTCAGTAGATTTTAATTGCATGCAACTATTCTGATTTGTGTTGCATAGAAGAACAAAACACAATTTTGTAAAGACATTATGGTGAACAAAATAATGACTTTTTACTTCATTTTTTTCTGAACTAGTCCCTAAATCAATGCACTTTGTTGTAAAATGTCATTTTGATTTATTAGGACAGTTTATTGTTCTTTGTGCAAGACTCACTTATACTCGGTGAACTGCTGATGCATTATAGATATGATTTAGCCCTGATGTAACTCAAGCCAGCTTCATGCCTGCTGTTGCTTTCTAATGAGAGCTGTAGGCCCGACGTGGAGATGGATAATTTATAAAGAGGTAAGAACTGCAAAACCCTGTAGATTACATAAAGACATCCATATTTAAACATGGATGTCATTTTATTGTATAACAACATTTTAAAAAAAAACGCAATATATTTGTGTTAAGAAAGCACAGTATTTAAACAAAACATTGATCAGTTTGAAATACTGGATGCAAGACTGTGGCTTTATCAAAGTGCAAGAGCATCGACTGATCTAACGAATGACATTCAAGTATTCAGATACTTAAGAACCACTGCAGACCTCCAGCCTCCATCAGCGCACACAATGGCCGCATCCCTGTTGCTTTCTATTTCAGGTGCTGATGCAGACGACGCGCTGTTGCCATAGGAACAGCATCACTAATCGACACGCTCCCTGTCGCCGCCCCTCATTGGCCGCTCAACTGGCGCTGTAACCATTCGCGTCGCAGTTAAGAGCGGAAGTCCCGCCCACCACATTCACCATTGCCTTGTTAAGACAAGTGGGCGTGGCTTACGGCGCTCCTTTGCGCCCATTGATCGCCCAGCGCGTCAATCTCGCAACAAAACGCCTATCCTCGAGCCGAGACGGTGTGCTCTGGCTTCAGAGGGTCTCCACCCGAGAGTGGCGGTTGAGGATGCTGGAAGATGCAGAAGAATAGCTATTCTGGAATGCAGCAGCGTCCTTAAGGATCTCCAAATGACGCTCGGAGAGGACGCGTGATGCCTCGCATGCTCGCCCTGACGGGGCGCGACGCGCTTTTATAACCTAAAACGCACGCAAATGCATGTTAAAAGATTATTTCTCCGAGCAGTTGTTGGGTTCTGGCTATTCGAGGTGGCTAGAGATGCCATGAAGTCCGCGCATTGGCTCTTTGTGCGCCTCTGTTATTTGTCTCTATGGTGAGTGTTGCAATACAGCCAGCCATGGCTCCGCGTCTGCTCGACTTCTGCTATATTCAAGGCAAGTTTCCCGTCGCATCCGATCGGTTTGGACACTGTTAGCTGGCTCCATTACGCGCGTCACGTCGGTTCGCATCCGTGCGCAATGCGCGAGTATAAGGTGGTGGTGCTGGGCAGCGGAGGAGTCGGGAAGTCCGCTCTCACGGTGCAGTTCGTGACCGGGACCTTCATCGAGAAGTACGACCCGACCATCGAAGACTTCTACCGCAAGGAGATCGAGGTGGATTCGTCGCCGTCGGTGCTGGAGATCCTGGATACGGCCGGGACGGAGCAGTTCGCGTCCATGCGGGATCTCTACATCAAGAACGGCCAGGGCTTCATCCTGGTCTACAGCCTGGTCAACCAGCAGAGCTTCCAAGATATAAAGCCCATGAGAGACCAGATCATCAGGGTGAAGAGGTAATTCGCAAAGACCGTGGTATTGTTTGAAGCTAACGTGGTGATACCATCATTTTACAACGCTAGTGTTACCACAGTGTTCATATCCTAATGATTTTTGGCATAAAAGAAAAGTTCCATATAATGTATTGTTGGCTATTGCTACAAATGTACCCGTGCTACTTATGACTTCAGGGTCACATGGTATATTCTTAAAGGCTAAAATCTAGTACCATCATTGTAGCAGCTTGAGCTCTGAGATGGACAGCACCCCTCTATACCATAGTGTTAAAAGCTAAAACCATTAAACCTACAGAAATAGTTCCATGTTTTTTGGACAAGTCTTGATAATCATTAAGTACATACTGTACCATTTACTGTCAGTCTATGTTTTGGTAAGTTCAAGGTGAAAAACAATAAACTTACAGAAAATGGAGGTTTTGCAGTGTTTTTGGAAATGTAGCATGGTAAATATTGAAGTACCGTGGTGTTAACATCTGACTCCATCATTTTACCGTAGTACTGCCACAGCACCAGATACTGTGTTGTAATCTGACTCCGTCTCTGTCATCAACATCATAGTATTCAACATTACCTCATGATAACATGCTTTATTTTTTTATTTAACAAAAAAGAAAACAATGACATTACCCTGTTTGAGGACATGTACCGTGGTAAGTATTAAAGTCATAATTTTACCATGGTACTGCCACTGCACATTTAGTAAATTCAATGCAAGCAATAATAATTGATATAATAAACTTGGTAAAAAACATGTGTTTTTGTTTGACATGTACTAATATCATCATTTTAACAAAGTTCTGCCACAATACTTTTTTGTAAATTCAAGGTAAAAAAAAAATAATGGCATTACTACCATGTTAAATAGTGAAGTACCATGGTATAAGCATCTGATATGATTGTTGTACTACGGTATTGCCACAGTACTTTATAACTGTCAGATGACTATGGTAATCATTCAGTATCGCTGTGCATGCAGTACTACAGTGACTACTATCAAAGAACCGTGTCTTTACCATAATTTTACCATGGTATACTGCTCTGACAGGCAGGGAGTTTGTTTTCTGTGCGTGAGCTCAACTTTCCACGGCTGTAAGCAGTGTAACGCTGTGTCTTTAGTGTGCCGCTGACAATAAGTCCAATGGGAGGCTGCGTCTATTCTAATCTTTCCATAATTTAACCTAAGGCCTAGAAACAGATGCTGTATTGTTTGTTTTTCCAGGTTTAAACTCATTGCATTCATAAACGACACCTACAGAACAATTAAAAGTAGACTCTGAGGTGAAACACACACAGACAAAAGACTGATCACTGCAGCGTCCAAACCTGAAAGGCATGAATTATCATGTCAGAACCTCGACTCAGAAAAGCTTTTAGCTCTTATTTATGCACTTTTCTCATATTGTCTGCTCATCTTCTGCTGTTTGCTGGTTTTTCGTGACCGGTTTGTGTTTGAATAATAAAGCACTCTTATGTATTGTATAATGATGTGATTATGAAGAGGTTTAGCTGTACAGGTGATGATGTCACACTAGTAACACACTAGTCACACTTATTCAGTTTATATCTTAATTCTGAGTTTATGTCTTAAAGGTGCAGTGTTTAATATTAAGGAGAATTTATAGGCAGAAATGCAATATAACATACAAAACTATGTTTTCATAGGTGTGTAAAGACCTTACTGTACATAATAAGCCATTATGATTTTATAGCCTTAGAACGAGCAATTTATATCTACATACTCCTCTGGTCCCCTTACATGGAAGTCGCCATTTAGTCAGTACGTTGTTCTACTTCCTTGGTGTTTTAAGAGGTTGCTCGTGTCGTCACCGTGTTGAAATGCGCTCTGAGAAGTAGTAGTGCTAGTATTAGCAAGCAAGTCAGTAGTGTTTTTCTGGTGGATCATGCGAATAATGCGCAAGTAGAACCGGCAGGGTCTTGTATCACGCTGAAGGGGCTTATTTCGTGATAACTACTGGCTGCCTCTGCATTATCCGCTTATTATGCTTGCCCCTTAAGGAAAAAAACTGGACATGAATATGAATTTGAAACATTTTATTGGCATATTTGCTTTAAATTAACATTTTCATCCTTCTGTGAAAATATATAGTACCACGTTACTAACATTCAGACTTTAGTAAGACAATTTATAACATCTACATATGAATATATAACAACGGATGCATTTTAAATTTTCCACTGTTAATTGTGGTTGTCCAGTGTTTGTCACAAGATGGCGCCAAACGGTAATCTTTGTTGGCGCGGAGG
>JAUMHP010000001.1:858452-869712 GCA_032361065.1 Enteromius trimaculatus | reverse complement strand
TTGTTTCTGTTTGCTCCTGTCGATCTTTGCCTGTCTGACCACGATTGTAATAAACCTGCTTGCTAATGGATCTACCGCCATCCGAGTCTCTGTCATCACATCGGGAGAGCTTTATTTTTTCCAATAAAGGCGGCAACCATGCCATCTATTTAATAATGCGAATTAAAATTAACATTTACACTCAATAAGTTGCATTCTGTTTTATAATGCACTTCAATACTGAGGTGCAGATAATTGAAATAAGTGGCATAAATATCAGAAAACGCTATGTGCACTAATTCATTGATGTTTGACGCCGTTAAGGCGGATAGTGTATGCCGCTATGGTTTTTTTAAAGATTAACTTAGATGTGTGATATGAAGAAATAATGTAAATTGAATTTGGATGTATAATATTCTAAATTGATTCTCAATTATTGAAATGACTAGACTATTCATTATGTTTCATGTTTTATACATGATTTTTATATTCTACTGCAAATATGTATTGGTGTTGCATGATTAATTATTTATATAAAAAACACCCCCACACACACTAATTCAAATTTTATAATTTTTTAATTAACTTGAAAAATGGTCACACTTTATTTTAGGTGGCCTTAACTACTCCTAACTACTAATTTATTTACACCAAATAATAAGTACAATGAACATATTGTGTTCATAATGTACCTCAAAGCACTTCTATTGAGGTGGAGGTAAGGTTAGGGACAGGTTTGGGTGAGTTAAGGTGTAAGAGATGGGTCAACAGTCTAATTACAGATGTATAAATACATGACATGTAAGTGAATTGTACCAAATTATTAATTTAAATGTAAGTGCATATAGTTAAGGACAGCTAATACCTAAAAATATTTGGTTTACCTTGCTTAGTGAAGTATTTGTTCATGTTATTAAAGCTTTCCAAACAGATCTGAACAATGTTGTGAACTGCAGCTGGCAGTTGTAGATTTTTATATTATTATTATTATTACTATAAAAAAAAAATGAAAAACTTTTCCAGGGCAGAGTTGATGTTATACGGCTCGTTCAGTGAATCGCAGACCGACTCAGTGATCTGCTGTAAAACAACGATTCTGTGCAAATTCCCTATAGAGTCTTAAATGATTTAGTTGGATTCTTTGTCTGAGCTAAATTTGCTGCAGCTCATTGTGAGTTTGTGCCTATAGCAAATTATTATTTTTGCTTTTTAAGAGACAAATAATGCAAAGCCCATATAATAATATAAGGTTTGAAACTCAAACATAGTAGAGTAACACTGCCTCTTACCCATTACATCAGCAAACAAAAAGAAATAATAAGTTTGGGTTTGCCGATGTTTTATTTTTATTTTAATGGCATATCTATTTTTTGTGGATTTTTTGCTTTTTTTTTTGCATATAATGTTTTTTTTTTTTTTTTTTTTTTTTAATAAATGATGTAAATTATGGGTTTCTGTGACATTTATTTACTTGATTTTTTTTTTAATTATTTATTGTTTTTTTTTTTTTACATTTTTTAATTGTAAATAGTGAAACAATTAAATAAATTTTTGGATGAATCAGATCTTTAAAATACAATGATAGTACATCAGATGATTGTGCTGCTAGTCTTCCACTGGTTTGGGCTTTTTGCTCTTTGCAAATGATACAGTTTGAATATCTTTCATATCAGTCTGACCTCCTCCTTGTTTTTCACGTACAATAAAACAAGGCCACATTTATGTGGAACAATCTTCCAGCTGGGAAGCGTCCGTATTTAAACTCCCCTCTTTAACTTATTTTTGAAATTCATTAGCCTGCATGTGGAATCGAGATCCCATTTAGTTTGTAAACTCTAATGGGACTGGAAAATTGAAAACTCAAATTTAATTTTATTACGCGTTCCCTTATTTCCATGGGAATTACTGCGTCTCTAATATCCCTGTGCTATTAGCTGTAAGTCAAAGGCCATTCTCAATTAGTCTAGAAATGAAGGGTATTATGAAGGCGCACATTCACTTTGTACATTCTGACCTTAATATCCTTAATATTGTGCCCTTCCCTTTCTACCGCCCACTATCTCTTAAATAAATGAAGTCGGCATATAAATGAACCGGAATGCGGTCTGTTTTTAAAAAAAAGGAAACGCTGTCTTGGCACACCATACACGTTAAACCTGGAAAACGGTTGAGTGGAGGCAGATTGCAGTCAGAAGCACACTGGGAATCATCAAACGAGTGTAAAGCTCCAAAGGGTTGCCAAGTATCTGTAACTCCTGATTAAGTCATAGTTATGTTGCCTTAAAGCAACAACATAGTCCATGGTGTTCTACAAGCAATTCATTTTAATGTCTAACAGCATTTTTGCTGTCAAGAGGGATATTGACTTTCTGTAGACATTATTTCTGTTTTAAAACCAGGCAATCTGCCTACCTGCCTACATAGATGACTATGTTGGGAGTACAGTGTAGTCGACTAGGGTTTGGATGAAAGCTTACATGTTCAGAATTTCATTACAAGAGCAAAATATTCAGAGTCATTTGAGGGGTCTGTTAAAAAAAAAAAGGAAATTATGTTATCAATATTTCATAACGGGGTGTTCCGGTGTAATGCTCAGTATAATTCAACTGGAACTCCAATTTATCGTATCAAATATTCACATCGTCTCTGGCACCTGATGATTTTTATGACCCGTGAGGTCATTAGCCGAGCCGTGCACTGTAAAATAATGAGATGCGGGCGACGGGGTCACAGAGTCATTGGATTTGGTTTCATTTAACTTCACTTTGAGTTCAATGATAAAACTCCAAAAAAGCGACCTAATTAGTGATCATTTTGACATTTTACTTTTGCTATGCACAAATGTATTTTCAATAAAAAAGTAGAACAATATGATTTGACGTTACTTTTAAGGTGTTTAAAATGTTCTGGCTGATCGCATTTCATCACATAAAAAGTAAAAAGTATATATATTATAACCAGTATTATGAGGTTTTTTATGCTTTTTCAGTTTTTTTTTTTAATAAAAAAAATAAAGAAAAAAATAAATATATATACAACTTTAATATTTTTGTTCTATTAAAATAGTCAGTTAATTTATAATAATTTTTAGTAGTTTTAGCCTTTTAGTTTTTATCAATATCATGCTGATAGTTCAATAAATATCAACATGTCTAATTTTATTATTATTTTATTTTTAAAAGTTTAAAAAAAATGTTTTTAAAACTAGAAATGTTACTTGACTACCTAATGTAGTTGTTGTTGACAGTATATTGATTATTTAATTTAATAATTTTACAAGGTAAAATAATTTAAAAAAAATATATCACAGGTATTTTATTGTAGTCCCATCAGTTTACTTTAGTATTTATTCTCATTCTGAGGATTTTGGTGCACTTTTTATTATTATTATTATTATTATTATTATTTTTATTTTTATTTTATTATATTTTTTCTCTTTTATCAATTGTATGTAGTAAAATATCACAGTTTCTTATCTTTTATATATTTTTTTTCTCTGTCTATTTTTACATTTAAATTTATTCATTTACCAGACAATTTTCTCCAAAGAGACTTGCAGTTGAGAAATACTGTACAATAAGAGATTCTTCATGCAAAGATGCAAATACACACAGGAAATGCTTGCAATAAAAAGTTTTAGCCTTTTAGTTCATATTAGTACAAGCTAGCCAGGGAAAGAGAAAGCAAAGTTCTCATGCTGCTGCATTCTGAGTCATTAGAGGTTTGTCTGTACATAACAGAAGTCCAACCAGAAGATGAACATGCTCTGTTAGGAAGGGCCTGATCTTGATGAGGTAAAGGTTGATGAACATAAAAGTTCAGTCTTTGCCAGGTTAAGCTGTAGGTGATGTTCTTTCATCTATGTCGAGATGTCTGCCAGGCAGTCTAAAATCTGTGCAGCTAGTGTTGGATCATCTGCTTCAAATGAGAGATGTGTGTCATTGGTGTAAGAAGGATAGGAGAAACCTATTGAAGTAGTGAGAGTGAACACTTCCTCCCCAGTTCACTTTTTTAAACCTACCATTTTTAGTGTCCCAATAGTGTCCTATAAGTTTTGTGTAGTATTCATTAACGTCCACTGTTAGTTTGAGCTGCTGCAGTGTTATAATTTTTATTTTAATTTTTTTTTTTTTTTTAATATGCCACAGTTAATTCATTGCTCATAATGTCCAGTTAGTTTCAATGGTTGTGAATATTATTATACACAGTGTATTCAAAGAAAAACTAAAATATTAGCTTTAGCATGTATATAAGCTGTTAAAAAAGAAAAAAATAGTATCAAGTCATCATTGCATTGATTAGTGTTCTTTGCTGACATCTTTTTGGTCTTTATTAATGTATGTTTATTACTATATTGTTTTGGTGTTATAATAAGTCTGATTTGACCCAGACATATTCTTGATGGGCTTTCTCCTACACAACTGAACACAATGTGACTTCAATGTACGATTATCCCTTCTTGAGCCCCAAAACACTAGAAAATAGAAAAATATCACCTGGCAGATGCTCATATGAAGCAAAAAAAAAAAGCAGCCACCATTCCTACATAACTTAAAATACTGCAGTTTAAAGATGTACAAACTGCTGGGGAATTAGTCATCTGAACGGTTAACTTTAATGTTAACTGTATTTAGCATCTGCTGTGAGAACAGCAGTCACATGTTCCCACACAGAACATGCATATGCAAAATGCGTATACTTTCTTACAGCTAAGGTACTGTGCATCAGTTTGTGCCTGTGAACATACTGTAAACGAATTCTGATTTACATTTGCAGTTGAAGGTTTGTCCTAATGTTTCCTCCACATCAACAAAAACGTTTGGTTTCCGATAAATTGTTTTGGGAGAAATGGTTCATTAAAGCTTGAATAGGTGGTTACAGCAGCATTTCCCAAATCCGCAGCACATATATATTTATATTTTATCAGAGTGGTGAATTATTGTGTGCAATGAGAGAGAAAGACTGGGTGCTGCAAAACAATATATTGAAAATAAGTGTTGTTCTCGCCGAATGCACATAAAAATAAACATTAAATGTTTTCTAATCAACCAAACGGGGGAGTTTTTTTTTTTTTAAATGAATCAATCAAACCGATTGATTTTGGTGAGGTGACTCGCTCATTCACCGAACCTTAATCTGATCATGTTTTATGGTCCAATCATGCAGTTTGGAAGATGCAGTTTCATTCAGCTCGTCCATTAAACCATAAACACCTCTTATGCTTGTAATTATTCCTTAAAGCCTGATTGATTTTCTTTCCTTCACTAAATTTGATCGCATCAGCGTTTCCATTAAAATCTCTTTTGATCTGCAGAATGAATGCTTGAGTAATGATGCATACTTAAATAAACGCTACCAGCATCTCTCTAATTGACTTTTCATAAATGCATGTGATAAAAGCTTATTTGCACACACATAAAATGACAACGGATGTGTTTTTTTTATATATAAAATGTTTATTTGCACCCCTTCATTACTTGTCCGTATATAAGAGAGAGTAACAAAATCCAAATATGCAATCCATTTAGTATTTTTTTTTTTCTTAAAAAAAAAGAAAACAAACAAACTGTAAGGCATGTCTGCTTGCACGACATAAACGTCGCATTAAAACTTCACCTATAGTAGCTCAAAGCAGCGTGCTTCAGTAGGAACAACGTTCACTTTCAGACCACAATCTTCTCAAAGTGTTTCAAACATGTATTTGACATGGCTTGTACTTGTTTACATGTAAACGTTTTTCTTTTTTTTCTTGTTTTGTCACTCATATAAAGATCTAAGTGTGGAACTCAACCTCAAAGTGCAATGTGGAAAAAGAAAGCAAAACTATAGAAACAGATTCACTCAGAGTGCTTGGATCTGGTTTGTATCCATCAAACACATTACAACATGAAAAAAAAATAAAAACCATTTGTCCATTTGACGGATGGACAGCTTAGTCTTCGCATCCTCAGAGACCAATAAAATAGGCGATACCTTTCAATCGATATCATCTCCGCACAAAAGAGAAAAGCCAAATACATTCAGACCACAAGTAGAAACACGCAGGCTATTAGGAAAAGTTTTACATGACATGCTTCGTCTTCAGATTCTGACAGGAGCGCACAGGAACGGAGGGCAATGGAAGAGAAGACAGAGAAAACTGCGCTAACGTGCCCCTTCCTGATCTACTGTATATAGCAACCAGCCCATTTGAGACCTTCAACCACTTTTGATTTCCTTGAAGTTAACATTCATGAATCATATCTTTTAGAAATCATTCTGTGTGTATTTTTTCTTCTTCTTCTGCATTTACATCTCACACTTAACGTCAGAATAAATTAACCCATTTTACTTATATTGTGTTACTTTTAAGTGAAAAAAGGGGAAAAGAAAGATTTAAAAAATCTTGATTTTAACGGGAATTTAGCCCTTGTGTTGTGTTTTTTAATACAATTGAAATTATGTGACAATTTCAAAATAGATGTATAAATAAATAAAAAAAATAACATATTTTTTTACCAAGTAGCATATTTAAAAAAAATGTATATAAACAGTTTAATAATAATAAAAAAGGGGTTGCTAAACAAAATAATTCACCTCAGTTTATTAAAAAAAAAATATATATATATAAATATAAATAAACATGTGAAAAACCTGTGCTAACTGAAAAAAAAGCATGTTGACAAAAAATATTGAATCCAAGATTTGGTGATAGCGCAGTGACAGATTTACCAGCAATTTTGAATAAATCGGTCATTTCTGGCGAGGGACACCTAATTAGGTAAAGGATTTTCAGCACAGCACAAGGGCTAGGAAGATGTTGTAGTGAATAGGGTTCAAAATCTGACTTCATGTTGACTTTAAGACACAGCTATGTGTTCGACCTTTCCTCAACGAGCCCTCTCTCTTGGCTCACTGAATTTCTCATTTCCAAAACCCACCGAGGTGCTTTCTGAGCCTTTCTGGGAAGACGTGAGCAAAAAGCACATCGTCTTCTGTTGCCTGTCCTGCCTTCAAAACCAGACGCAGTGGAGCATCTCCTGACTCTCTCACATTTCATTTCCAAAGCTGTTTGTGCGTCTATATTCCACACGCCACCCGCCCTCACAGACGCTTCAATTCAACCTTCACGCATCTATGACAAGAGGACATCAGAGGATCTCTTAGCATCTTTGCGTTTCAATGATGACAAGAGCATGATGTTTTAGCAGGCGGCTTTGAACATAAAGCACAGCTTTATGGTTCTGGATGAATGCACGGCGTTCTTTCATAAAACACAAGTTGTTTGGAGAGGCTGTCATAAATCGATACATTAACACATGCCAGCATTCATAACAGGAGGTCTGAGCTATTAAACTGGTAATTCTGTCAGTTTGTTCAATGTATACATTGGACTTGAATTGCACTGGTTTGGGAACATTCATAACTACAGATACAAGTCAAACCAAGAAAGTACCCTTAACATTCAAAGCGACTCAAACTCAATGGGCCTTGTTTGTGAAACGTAAGCAGAACAATGTAAATCTTTCATAACTTTTGAATGCAATTCACCCAAAAATTAAAGTTTAAAATTAAACATGTAGATGTTTATTTAGCTGATTTGGAGAAATGCAGCATTGCACCACTTCAGAAATGGATGCTCTGGAGTGAATGGGTGCCATCAGAAGTCCAAAATAATGCTTAACAGGGGAAAAAAATCCATCTCCTGTTGTCTCTCATGTCAAAATCCACACACATATTTGTTTAGAGCCATTTGAGACTGTTTCGGTTTGTAAACAGTGCTTGATCTGTGCAGATATCTCTCCTGATTCAGATGAGATGACTTTTTTCTAACTGCAGAAAGAAATATTATTCATATTATATCATGTTTTTATCAGCTGTTTGGACTCTCATTCCGACGGCACCCATTCGCTGCAGAGCATCCATTAGTAAGATAGTGATACAATGCTACATTTCTCCAATTATTTCATAAACACAAAATCTAATAAACATTTTGCATGTTGCATCATATAAAATAGAGATTTTATATACAATTTATTCAGTTTACATATAAATTTAATCTGCTTTAGTTTCACGAACAAGGCCTGGTGTTTCACAACAAAATCATTTTGTAAATGTAAATGGTTATACGTGAAACAATGATATGGTGAGTTACATATAAAGACTGAAAAAAAAACAAAACAATAAAATACAAAAGCTGCTGGTAAGCAAATGAGGGTTGTGCATACATAATCCATTATTATGATGAGTATATAAATGAGCGTAAGGAACATCAATCAGTCGGGTTTAACACTGGCTTTTCGGTAGAAAAACTATCCCAAATCAGAATTGCATGGGTAAGGAAATTCAGTGAGAAATTATTTTAAAGTAGCCTTTCAGGCACATCCAAAAAGAAAATATCTGTTAAATAAATGAACAGGTTTGAAAGAGCAAAAAACATTATTCTTTGCAAGAGCTATTTTGTTTGATACGCGCTTTTGAATAAAAGTTGCTAACTGGTAAAGCCAAAATATAGAATTATATTAGAAATATAAATAAATCTTTCTCTGTAAGAAAACATTTTATAACTAAAACCTTTATATATTAAGATATGGATCATTAATTTTGAATTAAGCAGGAGCAGCCCTCTGTAAAACTCGACCTCTACGCTCACCTGAAACCATCTGAAGTCGTAGAAAATGACCATCGGCCTCGCAAAATAACAACAAAACACTTCAACAGAAGAGTAAAAGCGTTAAAATCGTGTGGAAATCACAGTTAAAAACATTTACTCATGACCTCCCCATGCATTCTCACAGTGGTACATAAACGAGTTGATTCATATAGATTTTTATTCTGACTTTTTTTTTCTTTATAACGTCTGGTTTTTATCGCACAATGAAGTCGGGAGGGGCGTTACACTAAAAAAAAAAAGAGAAAAAGCATATTTTTTTTCATCTCACTTTACGCAGTATAAAAGGAAAACAAAAATAGATTTTCATTTCTTCCCATTCTTTCCCGAAAAAGTAAAAGCGATCCCATTTGCACGGTGACCACTTTTCATTCCGAAAAGTTTGCTTTTCTTTTAACTTCATTTAGAAACGAGAGCAGTTGGCTTCTGATTGCACCAAGCATTCTTTGGAACAAGCAGGATGCAAAGGTTTCCTCCTCACGTCTAGTTAGCTAGCTCGCTCTCCTTTTTTCATGGGCTTTTTCTTGCTATTTTTTTGGAAAACGTCCGGTCCACTTAGGGAAAGGCTAACAGCGCGAGCGACGCTGCTTCTGTCTTAAGTGTCCGTGTGGCTGCGTGCCGCCTCCTGCCATTATCTCCACCGCAGCAGCAGAAGCAGCCACGTGAGGGCCATGGCGGCGGAGAGTAACCGCAGCGAAGGCCTCTGCCGGGGGCCCGCTGCATCTGCTGGGGGCTGAGGGTCGCTCTTGTCTGCTTCCTGCATCGGCGGCTCCGTGTGGACCACTTCCGGCTCTGTGGTGAAGCCGCTTCCGCTGCCCGAGCCGCTCTCCTCATCACCTGGAGCACAGAGACATTAGTTTTATACACCAGCTTAAAGGCCAAAGCATACTTTGGCCATCTGCGTTATGTCATTACAGTCATTAGGAGGGTCTTGTGGACACCCGCGCACCCTGTCCGCATGCAGGCAATTTTTCAGTGCATGTGTGAGAAGAGTGCTAATGCTAGTGCCACTCAAGTAGATAGCATTGCGCATGTGTCGAGCTCATAGATGCAGACGAGACGCAGAAGTACCTCGGTGTAGTGCCAAATTGTGACTCCCCTCGTTTCAATACTAATCCTAACCCCTCCCTCACACCTAACACTAAACCTACCAATACTAGGGGAGTCATAATCTGGCAGGGGTCAAACATACATCGGCCCTAAGTCTTTCTACACTGGACGCGATAAAGTGACCATTGAAAACCATTTGTAATTTGTGCCAGCACGTCATACAGCAATTAGAACGCGGAAGCAGTTTTCTGTCTGAGATTTGTTGTGCCGCATCATACCATTAATATTTTAGAATTACTATTAGAATTGTATATTTTAAATGGCAAAATACATTTAATGTATGGTTTTTAAATGGTTTAATAACTAAATTAAATTTTTATAGATTAAATTTATACATTTACAGTAATATTGCAAATTAAATACATTTATTTTTAATATCTTTTGTTTAATTTTGTAACTTATTTTATGCATTATTTTTTACTATATGATATTTATTATAATATGTATTTCTAATTATTTTATTATATTTGAATGTAATAATTGTGTTTGTTATTCTATTTAATATATACTACTCAAATATTATAAAAAATTATATTTATTTTCAAATTATTTTTATAATGCTTTTACTTTTATGTACGTGGTAAACCGTATTTATGTATTTGTTTGCTTGTTTGTTAGTTTATTTGCATCAATTTACTGACTCCTGAATTGATTTACTGATTTCTTGAATGATTTTTAGTTGGTCCCTACATTGGTCCACAGTTACTCCCGACAAACTCGATGCACCTGAGGACGAGAATATTTCCGGCCCCGACCCTCCATTATCATAATTCAGCTTCCTGTTGGTGTGAGTTTGTGACAGATGAGGGATCTCATTTCACTGACTCTGGCAGAGGGTCTAGACGGTGTGTGACGCTTTCTGACGCCGTCAAATGATTAATGGGGCCGGCGGGCGGTCGTTTGAGGGATGGGCTGGCCTCTTTACAGGGAATAACACATGCTGGAGAAGGTTTGCATCAGAAAAAGGGTGTAAATGTGCATGCTGGTTTGGGCTTATTTTTATCTGTGAAATTGAATCTATTTTCATCTATGCATTATGCCTTTAAGAAAGTCAGATCTAAAGTAGGTCGAAGCCAAAATAAGTGTCAATAACAGAGCTTATGGTGCATGACATAAATACTAATGTGTCTCCTTGAGAACAGAGCGGTGCATTCAGAGAGATGAGCTTGCTGACTTCTTCACCTTTGAGTTGTTTGTGTCCCTCAATATTGCACTGAAAAGTAAACATAAACTTTAATATAGGCTGTGAGTTCTCCAACTTACGAAATCGAACAACTGGAAAGTTCTATGTTTAATAACGTCTTATTTTTACATTTTGTAAGTGATAATGCCTGCGATGCCGATTTGATGCAAATGTTTTTGAATTAATTGCATTTATAATTTCTGCATCAAAACACAATGTAATTCGCTTTGGATAAAAGCTACAACTTTTATATATTATATACTTACAAAAAGATTATTAATACATTTACCTTTTTAGTTATTCATATATTACCGGGTTGCAAAATTTTACACACATTA
>JAUMHP010000001.1:847063-858352 GCA_032361065.1 Enteromius trimaculatus | reverse complement strand
GATTGTAGCGTGTTAGAAGACTAGTTAGGTACGCAGGAGCTAAATTATTAAGTGCCTTATAGGTAAGAAGTAATATTAAAGTAATATTAAGTAATATTAAGTAATATTAAGTAATATTAAAATTCAAATTCAATTCAATTATACATATTTGATCAATTCAGAAACACTGCACTTTTAGAAGAAAAGGCAATTCTCTTGTTCGTTCAGCTTACTTTATAGCCTTGTAAAACCACAGCTTGCACCAAAAGGCCTATTTTTCACTCAGTGAAAATAATCTGTAGGCATTCAAGTATTCGAACAGTTAAGCACATCAGACTCTTAAAATTTTCTACCTGGATATCAACACAGGTGTCAGGAGTGACCTTTCCTTAATGATACATTTTGAGCATAAAACGGTTTAATGGATCTGCAGAAACGAGTGTTTTGCTTGTAGAATTCGTTTTTGTATTCTGCTACACTTTCAACCTTTATAATGAGAAATGATAATGCACACCAAATTCATCATTAGCAGAGTTCAATCAATTCAAAGATATCTGCTTAGCCATGCAAAACCTTCTGAACGATCTGCGGGCCGAGCTTTTGTCTCAAAGAAATTGGGACAGCAAAGTGCCGTTCATCATTCTGATCACATGCGTGCAGGGTTTTCAAGTTGAAGCGGATTGAAATTCAGATATGGTCACGGCTAACGATATGTACTGAGGGGAAGTCTTGTTAATCTGCCGCTGTATGTAGGCACTTGTCTTGTGTATGCAGATTCTTTGTCAAAATTACACAAGCTTGAACATCCTCAGAGAAGGTAAACAGCCCTTATCACTGAGACTAATGATGACTTGTAATTCTTTGCTCACGTTAGCTCTCAGTGGTAGCGACTAGCTAGTAGCAGTCTTTAATGTTATTATTTTTTTGGCGTTGGAACATTTGCCTCAGTGGAGTCTTGATACTTGTCAGGGCTCAACGTCAGATGTTTTTATACCCTTTTGAGGGGGAGGCGAACAACTCCTTGAGGGCTGCTAAAAAAGAAGGAAATATTTACATTTCTTCAACTCTTTCTGTTTTGACACTTTTCTTTCCGAAGCTCAAGCCTTGTTTGGAGAGACACGACAAGAATAGCAGATGAGGATTTGGGGAAAATAAACAGTCTGCTTCTACTATTCCTCTGGAGTAGACGAGATCTGGACAAGCCTTTTCTCTGTTTAGTTTAGTCAACTCAGATTCAAGGAATTCTAACAGTTACTCCACATTTCTGAGTCTCTTTTGCTCATCATACTGTACCTACTGTTATTTTATTAAATATACAGCCAAAACCGATGCCAAAAAATGGCAAAACTTTCAGTATCACAGTGTCCTTCAGAAATCATGCCGATTTGTTGCTCAAGAAATATTTTTCTTTTTATTTTGAAAACGATTGTGCTGCTTAATATTGTAATTTTCAAATAATTTTCAATTACAATTAATATTGTAATTAAAGTTCAAAAGAACAATATTTACTCTCACTTTCGATCAATTAAATACATCCTTACTGCAAAAACAGTATTCATTTCTTTTTAAAAAATCCTACCAACACCAAACTTTCAAACAGTACTGCATACTTAGTATAAACCCAGAACTCTTAGTGAGTAGAGGAACAGGTGGTTTTATTGTTTCATGGTCCCTTTGCATTCATAAACCCCGACATGTGGAGCCAGTCAACTGCACAGACACCCAAGTGCCAATGCGTTCATCTTTGGTTTAAACCGTAACCCTGTTAGCTAGTTAATTAGATAGACTCCTGATATTATGACAGTCACAAGCAGCTGTTGAACAGACGGCTTTTAGTGCACTTGCCTCGTTTTAGCGGTGCCCTTTTCTTGCGCCCTCCAATAACCAAAGCAAAAATAATCACATCTGGTTAGCCTACTTTTCCTTGTGTCGTAGTTTGTAATGCTGGAGGTAAACCACAACAGATTTATCCAGCAAAGCTGCTGTTTACAGAGGCCTGATTAAAGGATGAGTAAATGGAGAGCTGGAGGTGCAGGCAGGCTCTGTGTACGTTTCGTTTTGGATGCTAATGGCTAAGCTACTCGGTTTTGCCTTGTCTTTTAGTATCTATGTCTCTAAACCAATCGGTTTCCTTTCAGACCTTTTCTAATTTTCCATCTCTCACTCGTATCTTTTAGGTCATAAAGGCTATAGAGGAGGGATATCGTCTTCCCGCCCCCATGGACTGCCCTCCTGGCCTCCATCAGCTCATGTTGGACTGCTGGCAGAAAGACAGAGCAGACCGGCCCAAATTCGACCAGATCGTCGGCATCCTAGACAAAATGATACGCAATCCTAACACCTTAAAAACACCAATGGGAACGTGTACACGGTGAGGACGCCCATTCAGTATTTTTTATTTTTTTTTACTGCCTGCCGTTATCCATCTCTGCTCAAGGAAAACGATGCCGTTCACGAACCAGCTTTGTTTTTACGACATATAGAAGTTGCTTGTTATGTTTTATACTCCTGCACCTCCCTGCAATGTCTTTGAGCCCTTTTATAGGTTCGCAAGTAAATTTGCGAACAATTCCATCTGTCCGGCATTTGATTTATCCGCTAGGGTTTACTGATGAAAGATAAATCCCGGGGAATCAATAAAGCGAAACAGCCTCCATGCCTTCATGTTCGATAACAAGGACTTTAAATCAATTGTCATAATGAGTGTTTGAGACTTTAAAGCCTTGTGGGAACTCCAGTCCCTGGTGTGGTATTAGACAGAGGAAGGAAGTGTGTTTACAATCAGAACTGAATCCGTGTCTCACATTGAAGATATGACCTTTAGAACTTAGGGAAGAAGCCCTTGCTCCACCAACTATCTTTTACAAGTAAAGCAAAGATACAGTTCACTAAATCACTACAATGTGAATACAATAAACCATGTGTCCTTGTTTGTAATTCATGTGAGTTAGGGTTGGCACGGTACAAGTGAGATTTCATTATTCTCAGTTCCAACAACACTGCAAGAACATTATGCTGTTGAACACCTCATACTTATTTAAAATACTTATTAAATTAACTATTACTTTAAAAACTTAAAAAATGGCATGCAGCCTTTTAATATTTCTCAATTAAGGAAACATTCCAGTTTTCCAGCTTCTGGTTGTTCATGTGATTGATTGAGAAAAGAAACTAATTACATGCAGTAAAACAAACAAAGGAATCAAAGGAAGAAGGCTAAGTTTGTTTTAACTATTCAAAAGCAGTATTAGCTCATTTAAAAATTCTGAAATTGAAAAAAAAGAAACTACTAAAGTAATCAAAACTATTTACATTATTAGTGGTGATTATACAATATAATAAGTTGGCCAAGTTTTCTGTTTAAATTAATTGCAGTTTTGTTTAGATTTTTCTGAGCCAAAAATAAATATCACACATTTTTCCCTGATTTATTAAATTTACCCTCTAACATGTCATTCAGTGTAACAATCTTGTCAGGCATATTTACAACAAAAATCAATAAGACATAATAAGACAAATTACTTCCACCCCAAATACTAATTAGTTGTAATTATTTTGTTTTTTTTAAATGTGCCTCTATTTTAGGATTTGCCCATTTGTCACTAAGATTATTTTTACTCTTTTAAAACATAACTTGTATATATTTTAACGAGTCAGAATAATTTTTACAAAAATATTACGTTACACTGAATGACAATGTGATATTATTTCAACCAATTTTTGACATTTTCATATTTGAAATCTTAAAAGTAGACATTTTACTTACATTTAATATGCTTTCCATGGACATAAAATCACTTTTGTGAATTTCTTTTGATTTTAACATGTTTGACCCTTTACATAGATATTTTAGACATTACATAGGCATAAAAGGTCAAGTGAAGACACCATGATATGTCGGAGCTACTGTATTGTACTTAGAAATAATGGTACTGTGCCTTCATAACCATCATATGGTCTCTTCTTTTCCCCAGACCCATAAGCCCACTGCTTGACCAGAACACTCCAGATTTCGCCTCTTTCCGATTGGTCAGTGAGTGGTTGGAAGCCATCAAGATGGAGAGATACATAGACAACTTCACAGCTGCCGGCTACAGCTCGCTCGAATCTGTCGCTAGAATGACTATCGAGTAAGAGCGCCTTGCTATGATCTTCCTGCACACAGTCACGCTCTATAGAAATGCATGATCTTTCTAGAAGTAATTTCAGCCCTCAGCTCTCGTTCACAATGCCATCCTGACATTGCGCTGCATTTTAATCAGATCTCTTTGACTCATACTCAGACTCATCGTGTTATAGTTAATATGGCCTTTTCTCAGTTTCCTTTTGCTTCGGTAATGAAATACCTCTCAGGCACTTCATGCTCCATTGCTGTGATTTATGAACGTTATGTTTCTGCTTTAGGGATGTAATGAGTTTGGGAATCTCCTTGGTGGGCCATCAGAAGAAGATCATGAGCAGTATACAGACTATGAGAGCCCAGATGCTGCATCTTCACGGCACGGGGGTTCAAGTGTGATGGGCGTCCACAACTCTTCCCGGTCGGATGAACCAGAACTCTCCAGGAAAGCACCGCACAAGTGTGTGACAGCAAAAAAAAAAAAAAGAAAAAACAAATCAACAACAAAGAAAAAAAACGTTCCGCACCCTTGCGGTGAGATTAACCTTCCAGAACTGGCAGAACAGAATCATTCCTTTGTTACTGGCGAAGGATTTTGGCGAAGGTGCTGGAAACCAAGAGACGGAGAGAAAACGCAAAACAGGGCAAGAGAGAGAGAATCCTACACGGACAGCGACCTCTGGATGCTCTAAAGAACTCATCGCGTCATTGAGATGGAGCATTCGAGAGGATTTTTATGCTTTGTACGGACTGTCTTTATCGTCACAAAAGGTTGATTTGCTCATAGTTGCTATAGATTTCACTGATTTCTTTTTTGAATATAAAAATAAGCAAATCCAGTTCGTAAGAAGTGAATTTTGCAGCGATTTCTTTTGCTTTGGTTTGTAATATCCACATTAAGACAATGTGGGACGTTACTCTTCTACTCGATCGATTTGTGTTAGCTTGTTTTCTCGGATTGTGTTACGGAACTGACAACAGGGTAAAACGTCTCATCTGGAGGGAAAGATACAGAACCAGAGGCTGAAAATTGACAGAGGAGGTTTGTCTTCTCCAGCCAGCACTATTTACATGAAGCGCTCTCCAGACTGAAGCATTGACGGAGAGTCGGGCCGAGGCGGTCTTTTATAGCAAGCAGAAATATCCCGCTGCTTGGTTACACGAAGCTCCCGAGGGTGGCTGGATGTGTTTAAGAACAGTCCGAGCAGACAGTTAGGTATATTTTACAATCCTACATGACAATTCAGATGTGAATTAGTACAAAGAGAATTGCTAACCACTTTGGGTGGAGTTTTTTTTTTAAAATGTAAGAACAACTATTACGGTGGCAATATTCTTTATAAGTTTATATTTACCACATGAATGGATTTATCAGTGCTGTTGTTGAATGTGTCCTTTTTGATATTGATATAATTTACCATCAATAAATTTTTCCATAAACATAAAAAAAAAAAAAAAAAAAAAAAAAAAAAAAGTTAGGCTATTTTAATTGAATGGTTTCAGCCACAGTATCATTTTGGTTTAGAATCAGTTGGTTTCCTAGCAGGTGACCGACTTTAAAATCATACAATGTTGTGGTGTAAAGGAGTAATACTGCCTTAAAACAAGTCAACTATTGCTCTTATTTTTAGGTACTTAGATACTTTGTGAGATCATGGCTGAGTTAGGGAGAGACTGACCAACATGAGCAATAATTCGAGGTGCTGTATAGACTTTTACTCATGTACTGCTTGGAAATCAGAAGCAGTTCTGTGAAGTTTGATCAAAAAGAGTTGGTGAATTTATATCTTTGGTGTGTTTCTTCCACCTTTTTGTTGTGCTGAGCTCAAAGATGAGGTTTACGCTCAAGTTTTAGTGCCATAACAGCCTTCCACGCTCAACTGAATGTTTCGTTGACAATTAAACGTTACGCATTTTAGTGTTAAATACTTTTAAGGAGTACTGTAGACCTTTCATTAGCCGGGCTGCCACAAAAGCTTTTTTATTGATCTTCGTGCTGAAGTAGTTTTGTTTTATTTCCTACGAAACCTTAACGCAACGTATTTTAAACACACACTACGTGTTTTTCATTATTTTGGGGAGCCAGTGCCATTAACCACAGCAGCCGTGCCAACATGTGGCATTTTTCTTGATTAGAAAGAAAGCGAAGGCGGAGCCGTTGGAGCGCAGCATGACTGGAGGATTTAGCCAAACAGTTGGCGCTTCAAAAAAAGCCATCGTTTACCACGCCGTCTCCATTGTGAAGCCAGCTGGTTTGTCTCATGCGGATCATATCGTAGCCTGGTTAGAGGCCCATCTCCGATCCGCTATCCTTCCATCTCGCTAACCTCAGCATTGAGCCCACGCCAGGCCTTTGAATTGAATGCGAGCGGAAAGGCTCTCGGTCAGCACAAACCTCCCGAGCTTCGGCAGTAGCTGCAGTCACTCAGATCAGCCTCCCCGCACACGCTCTGATCTCACACTCTGGCCTCCCGGGGGCCCCCTCGCAGGCCCTTACCCTCTCCGCTCGGATCCGGGGCCCTTGTAGAGACAGCAATTTGAGCCAATTTGAGATTAACGCCTGGATTCAATCAATCCCACATTGAGGCCACCGTACGGGTCAATGACAAATCTGTCAGTTTTTCTCCTTTTCTGCTTGGTGCCGTTTCGAACTTTTCTGGTTTGATGGTAGCGGAGTTTTCGGTCAAGACGGTTTGCGCTGTGGATTGATTGAGTTCACGGTGCAGCAGGGTATTAAAGACTTCTCGAAAGACGCTAGAGAGCCCACCTAGACAAAAAGTGAAGTGGAATATTCCAAAGAGTTCAGCACTGTTGATTGTGTCAGAGTAATCACAAACCAGAGGACGATTTGTATATGTTCTAGCTGTAAAACTTGTATATTTTATTTATAATTGTGGTTTCTTTTCTTTGTTTTTCACTCAAGTACTCTGTAGTGAGCTCATTGAAAATGCACTATATTTTTCTATCTCACATGCAGCTGATTCTCGTCACCCTCACTCTTTCAGTTGTACATAATTTCTCATTTAGGACCAAAGAGAGCCAATAGGTTTCCATTTTAGAAGAGTTTTTTTTTTTTTTTCTTTTCTCTTTTAGGTTGGAAAAAATGTACAGTACAAATAAATTGTTGATTTATTATTTATTTTTCTGTGACAAGAGTATGGAGAGTATTCATTGATCAAAAAAAAGTATTTTCCCCAGTTGAGAAACTGTATGGTCATTTACCTAGACGATTTCTTGTTACATAGACCATTTTTTTGCTTTTGCTTTGTAACCTTTGTAATAGACTGTACATATATTTTTGGAAATATAATGCAATCTCTAGAGTGGTGTCTGTGTTTTTGATTTCTGTTTCTGTATGATTAACAGGGTTATGCACCATTCACAGTGGTTTATGATTAACACATTTAGTTCATAACTAAACACATACTTCAAATGACACATATTGTTAATTATTTTTATTTAATGAGCATGCCTCTCAGGACACTGACTGTTTGCAAACTATAGCTTCTTACTAGAGATGCAATGACTTTACCGATTGGCTCTTGTATTTAGGAGGCCTG
The DNA here is from genome assembly GCA_032361065.1 of Enteromius trimaculatus. Lineage (NCBI taxonomy): Eukaryota > Metazoa > Chordata > Actinopteri > Cypriniformes > Cyprinidae > Enteromius > Enteromius trimaculatus. The sequence continues at coordinate 850,693 of JAUMHP010000001.1, read as the reverse complement.
TTCACACGAAGCTCGATAACTATAAAGATAACGGTATTAGCATCCACACCAGCGAATGATATCGTCTGTTTATTCTAAGCACACTCGTGTCTGCTGCTTTAAATTGTCCTGCTCCTTATAGCAAGATGGATTCTTTACTGGCTGTTTCTATCGTTCATCAGCTGGAAATATCATTTTGAAAATGATTCCAACAATAGCATTTCTCTGTGTCTTTATCGTAATAGCTGTGGTGTGGACTCATTAATATTGAGAACGATTTTTAGAGCTATATCTTTATTGTTATCTTTATAGTTTTCGTGGTTGGTGGGCCTTTATTCTGCCATATTCTTCCATTTCTATGAGTGAACTTCATCGGTATGTACAATCCTGGGTTAAGGTACTAAGCCAGATTCGTAATTGCAATTTTAATTTTAAGGAGACGTATAGACATTTCTATAAAAGTGCATTTGAGATCATATTTCATAGCCGGGCTGGTTTTGAAATTCAGTAAATCCCTTCCTCACCACTTCAGTTCGAATTTACACATGAAAGTCAGACACTTTTTCTTGTCTGAATTTTGCACATTTAAATTTATTATATTTATTATTGTAACGTAAGTATTTTCCAACCGGCTTTTTGTGCAACCACTCGGAACAAGAGCTAATGTGACCCTTGAGAACTGTTTGGTCCCCTGCTAAAGCACTTTGACATGAATATTAACATCATGTATTGACAAGACAGAGAGGGAGAGGAAGAGAGGGTGGGAGATTTGTTTGATGACCCAGCTCATGACAGGATCCTGGATAGTGTCATTAAAAAGACATTACCCCAAGCCTCCGACATGGGAAAATTAAGCCACGGCCCCTTTGGGAGTTAAACAAAGAGGCCCTAATGGATTTATGAAGATTATATCTCTGCAGATACGCTGATATTTATTTTATTAACTCGAGGGGAATCTTAACCTCATCGTGTCTCAAAAGCTGTCCACAAAAGACTGTGGACGAGTAGAGCCGTTTCTCTGATGCCAGAACATCCCAAATCCCTGCTAATCTCACTTCCGCCAACAATTACCAGCTTGTTGTGCTCTTTTGATGGAAACACAACACTGCAACTCATACCATGACATTTACAGTTTAGTGTTCGCTCTGCTGAGATTGTTATTCCAAAGAACAAAATGAAAGGGATCAAGATCCTGTAAACTACAAGCATCTCGCAAGTAAAAAGAATTAAATGAAGGATCACGACCTGCTGGTCCAGGTGACTAATGTACACATCGCTCTGTTTATTTGGCTATTCAAGGAACTCTGTGAGGGTCAACATGTAAAATGCATGTAATGAAAAATTAGATTTGCTCAAAATCATTAGAATATTTTTGCTAGCAAGTCGACTGAGTGCCAAATCAAGATGTCGCACAGCTGTTGTTTTAAGACAGACTTTGTCTGTGTGCTAGGTCCAATTTCACATTCTCCAAAGTGCTAGTGACTCAAGTTTCTTTGTCCTTTACACTAAAAGACACTGAGATTCACCCTAGAGTTTCAAACTACAGCCTTAGCAGGATTTAATTGATCAAAAGTCACAGTTTAAATAAATAAATAATATGGCAATATTACAGAAGATTTTATTAGCTTGTAAATACTGATAATAATAATTATAATAATGAAAAAAAAAATACAATTCAAATTCATTAATAACAGAAATGGACTAGAATATTTAAAAATATATATATTCACAAACTAAAATGGCAAATTAATTTTACTAAAACAAAATTTGGTATAGCCACTAATAAATCCAGTTTCACCTAGACCTTTAAATGACAGCATTAATTGGACTAAAGTGTTCAAAAGTGACAATTTAAAATAAATAAATATGGTAATTTATTTCTCTATCAATTTCTGTTCTTTTGAATTTTCTATTCATGAAGGACTACTGTAAATAATATTAAGCAGCTCAACTGTTTTAAATATAGATAATAATAGGAAATTTTTCTTGCGCACCAAAATAGCATATTTGAATGATTTTTGGAGAATTGTATGACACTGAAGAAATGGCTGCATTGGCATCAATGAAAAAAAAGAAAAGAAAAGTAAAGCGCATTAAAATAGAAAACAGTTTTTGGGTTTTTTTTAACTGCCAAAAAAAAGTTGCATTTTTACTGTATTTTTGACCAAATAAAAGCTGTCTCAGTGAGGATGAGACTTTTTTTTCTTTAAAATGATTTAAAATGACAAAATCTAATAATTGTTTAATACAAAATGGAATAAATATAACAATTTATAAAAGACAAAAAAGCAATACTTTTTAAGACTTCGACTAAGTTGTTTATGTCCCTGTACTCTTTTTCTCCTGCCATCATGATGATAGAAAAATTTGCCAGGTGTCATTCTAGTCTTCCAGTCTTCCCTAATCAATGCACTTTAGCAGGGATTGAGCACTGATCCATGCCATATTCCCTCATTCATCAAACACCTCGCACAGATCTTTCACAGACTGGCAATTAAGAGCGTGTCTATCTATGCGATATCTGAGTGTCCTGGCATCTATATAGAGGTGAGAAAGTGCGGCTAAACATTAGACACTGCTTACTGTGCTGGAGCGCAGACGTGGAGGTATGTGTGTGTTTGACATTAATGAAGGAGCGAGCTGTCATATAGCGTTTGTTCTGTCAGGTGTACAAGCGCTACACAACTTGAACGCGTTCAGATGTCAGCTTTCACTAATGAAAACAGCTCAGCGTGAAACCTGCTCAAAGTTTCCCAAGAGATTCAATCCAGCTCACTCTACAACACAACACTAAAACACTGAAAGTTAGAATATGCTGTACTAAACACAGATGATTAGCAGTCACTCACTTTCATCAAAGGAATTTTCTGAGTTCAGTACAACTCAGAATTCAGTCAATATCTACAGTATATAATGTGTATAATGTTAAACAGCAAATATATACACTGTAAAAAAAAATCCTTAAAATTTACGGTGAAAAACTGGCAGCTGTGGTTGCTGAAATTCTATTGTTAAAATATATGGTAACAGCGTTTTGGGTTTTACAGTTTTAAGTTGAATTTACAGTTAAATATTGTGATTTCATTAACTGATATAATGTTGATCTACCAACCTATAAATGTACTGAAATCTTTGTACCTTGGAAATACACTGAGAAGTATCAAATGATGGTGATGATGATGAAGTCACATGATGAACCAAAGTCCATCACAAACAGCTTTTAAATATGAAGTGTATAGAAGGTGGTTCTGTACAAACACTAAACACCATCATGATGAGCAAATATGCCATAAACATTCATTTAACATTAGCTGTAACACAACCCTAATAAACATGACTGATAAGAAAAATGTGAAATGCAACGCAGGGAATTCTGGAGGGAAAACAGTTTACTGTTTACAGTTTTCCCTTGTAAATTTTACAGGAATGTGAATTACTGTAGCATTTTAACAGTTTTTTGTTGTTGTTGTTTCACTCTCTGTCTCTCTCTCTCTTGTAAAATACTATAAAATATTATGAAAATACTACATTTTTAACAGCATGGCTTATAATGTAATAGTATAGTAAAGTTCTCAAGTTGATTATGTTTTATTTATTAGTGGTAATAAATAGCATAATGCCTTCAAGCGAGTTTAGCTGATACTAAAACTA
>JAUMHP010000001.1:781660-798708 GCA_032361065.1 Enteromius trimaculatus | reverse complement strand
AACGAGAAAAATAAGTCGTGATCACGAGAAAACAAGACGGAAAAAAATTATAATACATGGCCGCTTAGAACTTCCGTGGTATTGTTATTAGTTTTTTTTTTTTTTTTTACTTAATCAGAATAACCTAACTGCAGTTTGATTGAGATGAAGTTATCTGTTTTTGCATATGAACGCTTCAAATGTAAAATGATATTTCCTACTCAAGCACTACAGCAAAATAAAGACATTTCCGGCTTAAAACATTTTTTGTAAGTTAAAACACTAGTGGCCCTATTATTTTACACAGTGTTTATAGTACAATTCAATGTTGGAAATCAAATAAATTAGTAACTCTTTCTTTAAACGAATTTGTTTGGTGTTATCTTGTTGTACTTGACTTTCCAAACAAACTGATTCACTAGAATGAATTCAATAACTTATATTTGAAACATATTTTAGGACATTTTAGCTTCCACAACACTAAAGTAAATGTAATTGGTGAAGAAACGCAGCAGATGACTCTACCTGTCACTCACCACGCTCGCTCTGAAAGCTTATCTACAAGACCTGGTGAATAGAGAGGAACCATTGTCTGTACAGCAGATGTTTTTAATCATTAAGCTACATCTACTGGGCACAGGTGACAGGTGGACCATCTTAGATACAGATTTGAAAATGAAAAAGATTTCAGACTACTCATCACATTTTTAGACCCAGGACACCTGTGTTAGATTTTGCCATTAAAATAATGTTTAAGATATAAATCAGGTTACACAAATTGCTGACCAAAAATTCCCAAAACCCCTTCAAGGTGCTAGAACTAAACGAGGCTTGGTAAAGAACTAAATGAGGCTGATTTGTTTTTTTTTTAAGTAGAATTACAAAATAGTATTATAATAGCAGCTAATATTTAATTATATTTATAATTACAAAATAGTAATTATAATAATTTGATCTCCTTATCATTAATTGTCTTGCAGTATATACATTTTAGAAATAATTAGTGCTGTCAAACAATTAATCATGATTAATCACATCCAAAATAAAAGTGCACTGTGTGTACTGTGTATTTTTATTATGTATATATAAAAACACATACTGTAAATATTTAAATTATATATATATATATATATATATATATTTAATAAATAGACTTATATATGCATGCAAGTATGTGTATTTATATATATGGGTCAAACATGAAAAAGGGTGTAATACTGCTTTAAATTGTTCATTAAAATTTTTGTTTTTCTAAGCAAAAAATAAATATCATACATTTTTCCCTGATTTACCAAAGACGCCCACTAAAATCTATCAGTGTAACCATTTTGTCAGTCATATTTAACTACTATTATACTAATATATTTACTACAACTAAAATACATTTCTGGCATTAAAAGAATATTTATTTTCACCCCAAATACTAATTACTACATTTTTAAAATCTGCCGCTATCCTAGGTTTTGCCTATTTGTCAGTAATATGTTTAAAACACAATCAAATTTAATATGCGCATTTATTCTTTTATATATTTTAATATGTACAAGGCAGAATAAGCATGTTGTTTGAATTTTACACAAATATTGACAATGTAACATTATTTCAACAAAACGTTGACATTTTATTCCCCAAAACGTATTTGAAACTTTAAAAGTAGACACTTTACTTACTTTTAATGTGCTAAATTTCTTTTGATGCAGACGTCTTTGACCTATATACATAATTAATATACACAGTACACAGAAATATATCACGTAATCAAAAACTGTATGTGATTAATCACGGTCTCTTTCATGTTGCATCTATAATAATTATACTTTATGAAAAAAGGTTTAAAATAGAAATACATTAAATACATGATAGCTAAATAATATGAAGTGTCAGTCTTTGACATGCCATGTCACACGTCATATTTGCTACAATATATAATATTAAGTAACAATGTCAGCTAGCACTTGTAGGTACCACACAGGTGATCGTCTCATGTTTTGACTCACCTGTCGCAGTGATTGCACTTGAAAGGCTTGGCGCCGGTATGTTTGCGGTAGTGCCTCGTCAACTCGTCGCTTCTCGCGAACCGCCATTCACAGCCTTCCCATGAGCACTTGTACGGCTTCTCCCCTGATACAAACACACAAACAGAGCACACACACCTGATTAAAAACGCACTTTCTTCCTCGTGGGGCCTCGAAATCAGCGACTCTGTCCAGCCAGCCGTCTAATTCATTTATTTTAAGTTGATTAGCCTATCGGAAGAGTGTTGACACAATTGGAGTTTATGAAATACACGATCGTCATTAGAGCGCACAGCTGTCGGACCAAATGAACTCGCACTCGATGAGCTTCCAATGAGATCTTCACTGCGTTTAACAGATGTGAGAGACTACGTTCAATTTTTTTATGTTTTGGTTGTGGATGGGAGCTGCCTCGTAGGAAAGCTGTGGTTCGTATGGGGTCTCATCGCTCTTTCATTAGCGCTGCTGTGAACGTAACGTATGAAATGGGGGGCAGGCAGAGTTTATTTAGATCTCTGGGAGAGGTGATAATTGGAGTAGTAATGATGGGTAATGGGGAGGAACCTCATATTTACTGTCAACCAGCTGGCCCTGTCTCCACTGTTTGCCACATCTACAAATCTTCTGAAACAAGACTGTGGCTTCATATAAATCGCTTAATGATAAAATAAGTCAGATTTTCATGCTGACACGGCTCCTAAATTTAACTAGCAGCCATTAAATCAACATCAACTCAAATATGAAAGCAAAACTGATCCTATTTACCATCTTAATAAATGTTAGCCTATAAAAAAAAGATATCAGGCTAAAATATTTTTTTAATGAAAAAACTATTCAAGCACTTGTACTGATATGCGATATAATGTTACCAAATATCCAAATAGTTTTAGAAAGTACTAACATTTACAACACATTTGTTTTATCTATGTGATTAATTGATTGATATAAAATTATCATTCATTTATTAATTCATTATTTATTTATTTTAAAAGCCTATTTAGTTGATTATTAAAAATATTATATATATATTTTTTTTTAAAGTTTAGTCAGTTGTTTATTTTAAACAATTATTAGGTTTTTAAAAGCCTATCTAGTAATTTGTTTATTATTATTATGTTTTTTACTTATTTATTTTAAATACTATTTTTATTTACTTATTTATGTTAATAGTCTATTTAGTTATTTGTTTATTTAAAATATTTATTTATTATTTGCTTTTAAAGATTATTGATTTATTTTTAAAATTGTATTATAATTGGCTATTTTTGAAGCTTATTTATTTCATTTATTCATTTTTGAAAATCTACATTTAAACATCCGTTCTACTTTGGAACAGATAGCAGCAAATATAACAGACTGTGAATTCATTATGTGCCGACTTGTTGTTTAGCATGAAGAACCTTCCATGACGGCCACACTTTCATTCTGAGCTGTAAAAACAACAACAAGTTATATTTAGATCAGAATTTTGAGCTTAATGTGTTCCCTTTCACACACATTCCCAAGCTAGCCACATTAAGCAGGACAGGTTTAGACCTGCGCTCCCTACGACCGCAACACTAGCCAATTATAAGTCAGGGAGGCACGGATGCTGGAGTTTGTCGCCTAGCAACCGGGCAGGAGCGTAACGTAGGAGGCAGCAGTGGAGCCGGCTCGATCTGGCATCGTCTGTCCCTCTGTGCCACCAGCCAATTACGGCTCATACTGGCAGGGGAGGATGCAGTTGCCTGGCAACCGGGATGTTACATGATACACGTATGTACAAGTGGATATATGCGTGTATGCGCGGTGGGAATGAAAGTGCATGGACGAGGCTAGCGGTGTAAGCTGAAACCAGCACCGAGACCTGAGAATCGCTCCCAATTATAGAGTCCCGTTCGGAGACACACTAGTTGCCTGGCAACTTCCCACCCCCATCAAACAACCTTTCCTCTCTCACACACACTTTTTCTCTCTCTCTCTACACCCTTACAGGTGCCGGAGTCTCACTTAATTACATTTTCTCAGTTAAACTGCAGACAGAAAGACTCATTGTGATCTGTGCGGCTCACAGCGGCACCAAGCAGAAAGCCATTTTCTGCCCTTCACTGCTCGTCCAAGTTTTTTTTTTATGAATCTGACTTGGTTATAATAGAACGCAGAGCAACAGACAAAGTGGAAACGAGTGCTGCCACGTTGCTCGCCGCATCCCTCCGCGTCTCCCCGAAAACCAACTCTTATCATAGCATTCATAAAACGCTCCAGAGGGCAATGTCATTTCCATTCACGCCGCCTTCGTTTCTGTACAAATCTCAATCACAAAATTTGTCCAAGTAATAACGCCCCTCGAAATAGGATTTCGCTAATTGCAAACGAGTTGACGAATCGCTTTGGCATCAGATTTAAACGCAGTTCATTGCCGCTTAGTTTTTTTTATTTTTTAGACAAATGCAATACGGAAATACAGAAATTGCTCAAAGACGACAGCTAATGAATTATGCAGTTTTACTTAGACAGAAGGAAATACAATTTCCATTATTGTGTCAAGCAAGCACAACAGCACAAACGTTTTATAAATAATTATAAAAATGTTTTTTTTTTTTGGTAAAGCCATGTAAATATTCTGTAATATATTGTTTGGTATCAGAGTTTAATGCAACTCTGAAACTGATAAAGGTCTAGGCCTAAAGAATAATGCAGTTTTATATTATTTTATATTAAATTATATCATATCACAATAATATTATTATTATTATTGTATGACATTGTTTTATATTTTTTATTTCTAGCACATTTAAAATGTAAAAAAAAAAAAAAAACCCACCCAGATATATAGCTCTCAAATATTCTTTGTGCTACAATATATTTACCGTATGTTTGGCTTTTGAGTCTTATTCACATCAAACATGGTGTGACACGTCAAGCTTGACTATCCACAAATTAGATTTAAGAAATATTACGATTTTCAGAGAATTGTTAGTTAAAGCTACTATACGACTTCAGAAAGCTCAGAAAGGGCACAAGTCATATCAAACACTTTTATGGTGCTTTCTTGTCCTTTTTGGACCTTGACAAGGCTTCCTGGTATTGTTGTGCATTCTGGACCTCGTCAATCTGCGTGTCATAATATACATGTCCTAAATACTTTCTAATACATCAGAAGGGAGCCATTACCATGTGGCATGTTCTGGTTTAAAGAAATGGGTATCTGCTCTGGTGTGTTAACAGGCGTGCGGCAGACATAGGGAAATATACAGACGAGTACGTCTCATTCCAGCCGGTCCATCCATCATGAGGCAGTTATTCACTCCGTGGACAGCTTTGGGACAGCAGTCTGAGTGCTTTTGGATTGAGATCGAAGAGACAGAGAATTATGGCCGTTTCCTGCACCATTCGAATCTGCTGAGGAAGTACTGTCGCAACCTTGAGAAAATGTTTGCCGCGAGGGGCTGGACAGGCATGCTGCCATGGCAACAACGAAGTACCATTAATTACATCAGCTTGTCTTTTATTGTGTAAAATAAGATTGATTGCACAAAATTAATGATAAATGTGGAGGAATTGACTGAGTATTTCTAAATATATCATGTTATTACTGTAAGAGCAGGTTAAGTGTTTATAGCTGCAACCAAACTAAATACTGTATTAGATTAACCCCCCCCCCACACACACACATGTGTCCATGCATGTATGTATGTATATGTGTGTATGCATGTATGTGTGTATTTTTTTTAAAATATGTATAACATTGGTTGAATGAATGATTCAATGATTCAATGACTCATTGACGGGCTCATTTATATAGAATAACTTTCATTCTTAAATGCTTAATGCCTCGCCCAAATGCAGTAATTTGTATTATAAATCAGTTCTATAGATGATTCAAAGTCACTTGTTTCATTTCTGAATGAATCAGTACTTCTTAACAAATCAATTCGATTAAAAGACTATAGTTAATCATTTAAATCAGTTTTCCAGAACAAATCAGTTGAATGAATGATTCAATGACTCAATCATAAAGCCGTTAGTTTCATTCCTAAATGAATCACTACTTTTGAACAAATCAATTCAATAAATGACTCTGTGGCTTACTTATAAATACAGTTAATCATTTAAATCAGTTTTTCAGAACGAATCACTTGAATGAATGATTCAATGACTCATTTAAATGCAGTAATTTGAATAGTTCCTCAAAAAATCAGTGTTTTAGAACAAATCAATAACAAATGAACAAATAATTCAAGGACTCGCTCATAAATACAGTTTCTTGCTTCATTCCTCAACAAATCAGTGTTTTTGAATGATTCAATTAAGAAAATGATTCACTTATTTATTATTTCAAAGTCGGTCTACCTGCCACCTACTGTAGTACTTTGCAACATGCAGGACGAGTCACTGAAAAATGGGAAAACATCAGCGCAATAATCACTGCAAATAATTATGGAATTTCAAAAATATACTCGCTTACCTGTATGTGTCCTCTGATGTGCCTTCAGATGTGAGCTCTTGGTGTAAACTTTCCGACACCCGTTGAACTGGCAGCGATGGACCCTCTTCTTGTTCTCTGCCATCTCGCCAGCTCCAGTGGTGCAGGAGACGCCCTGTTCTCCGTCGCTCTGTGTGCCGCTGCTGCCATGCTGCGGAGAAAGCGGCACCGGGTGGGCCGCCACGAGCTTGGCAGAACTCAAGCCCACCTTTCGGGCCACTAGCTTGAGCGTGAGGGTCCCGTCGGGTGAGGCACTGAGTGTGTGGGTGGGTTTGACTAAGTGACGGCCCAGTTCCGGGGACGAGGGAGGTGTTAGGGAGGTGACGGCATTCAGCTGGGCTGCGTTGACCCCTAAAGTGATGTCTGGAGAGGTCACGGTAGAGGAAGTGGAGGACAGGGTTTCTTTGCGTGGGGTGAGGTGAGGAGGAGGAGGGCTGGGGGGGTTGTTGAGGCTGGGAAGGAGGGGGTCTAACAGGTCTTCATCAACATCTTCCTTCATGAAGGAGGGGGTAAGGAGGCCGTCTAGTTCCTCGTCAAAAAGGTCAGACAGCCGTTTGGGTTCTGTCTGCAGATAGCGCTCCAACTCCAAACATGTCTGTGGAAAAAGATTAATACGTTTTTATTGACCTGAACACTGCAGATGACTTGTCATTCTTGTACACACGACACCTACGCACGATAAATGGCACAATTTATTAATATCACCTTTATGTAAAGCATTTGCAACGCCATTCCTACATAGATTATTTTTGCTATTCCATTGACGCAAAATGGTACAATTTTGATATAAAACCTTTTATATCAAGACAAGTTTTTTTTAAAGAATATATTTTATATTTTATGCAAAGCATTTGTAAAACCAATCTTATGACAATCTATCCTTACAGCAAGTATTTTTTATGTTTTTATTTATGTTTTATTAAATTAAATTTTACAATGTGTCAGTGACCTTTATGTAAAGCTTACATACAAAACATTCTTAAATTAATCATCCCTTAAACGGTTTTATCTGTAAATTGTTGCCAAGGATGCAATACATTCTTATATTGTCATAAAACAAATGCATTTTTATTAATTAATTAATTTGCATTTTTAATTAATGTTAGAATTACATCCTAATTAGAACACATTTATTGTAATGGATTCATTAATCATAAAGCTTACTTTACATCCTTTAGATGCTAGTAATATGGCCCTTAGTCCTATCACTGAAATACATCTAAAATACAGTTGTTACTTGACCAGATCCATTTCTTTTTTTAATATCACTTTTAAGCTTTGTTTGTACCTATTAAACAACTCAAGCAATTAAATGCAAGATAAAATCATCCAGGCTAATCTACCTCATTAGCGGTGCGTGTAAAGTAATGCGTTTTTTTCTTCTTCTTTTTCTTCAGACTAACCCCTTTCTGGACTGTTAACTGGGTACTGAGACTGCTACTGCATATCATTTGCTTCAGCAGGTCTTCAGGAATAGATGGTTACACTGTGATTGATTACACAGGCTAGACTGGAGCTCTCTGGAGCTGAAGAAACAGACCTGGCCTGAATTGCTTGTTAGAGAGCTTTATGTGGAGCAAAACTGGCTCTTCAAACAGAAGGGAGAGAGAGAGAGAGAGAGTGTGAAAGAGAAAAAGCCATCAGACTTGGATTCTTCCATTTTGGATGGGTTTTTATATTTCACTATAAAAGAACTGAGCTCAGAACAGCAGCGTCAACACAATACGATTTAATGGCCACTTATGAGCTGCTACTACTCCTTTAAGATACTTCAAGGGGCCATATAAGGGATAATAAAGTTTTCTTTGTTTTAAAATTAAACAACACAAAACCTCTTTAAGTGTAAACTGTAAACGCTTTAAAAAAACTGTAAAATGCACATTTGCGATTGCTACATGTCATACATGACCTTATTATGACTGTATGAAATTATACACATGCACACACACACAGGAATCTATCTGCCTATCAAGTTAAAACACAATTAATAAAACAATTAATAAAAATGAAAAAAAAAATAAAACTTCTATGTATGTATCTGTCTATTATTTATTTCACATGTAAGAAAAAAAGAGTCATTTTTTGTTAGTTACATAACAAATCAAGAAAAAAATAGGCCTGCTTTGTAAATAATGAATTGAAAGCACTTTTTTGCACAGTTGACTAAGAAGGAGCCGTAATGTCAAGTTTTTATTTTCTGAAACGTTTCTCATAACATGACCCAAACCTTTTACAAAATGATAAAGAACAGTAACCTATCATCTCAGACAAACTGGCCTCTAGCTATAAATGTCTCGCTTGAATCTCTGGCTCCAAACACGGAGCAGCTTCTGTTGCTAGGCGATGTTGTTTGCTTGTCATTTTATGAAAGGAGCGTCTGCCATTTTTTCTCAGCGTTAAAAGCATTTTAATGTCTGCGCTGAACTGAAGGTTTCAGAAGTCAGGTAAACAGAGCATAGCTGAACTGACATTACCTGAGCGTCACCCGGAATATCTAAACACGACAGAAGATGCTATAGACACAGATCTTCGCATAACCATCTCGGAGCAATCTGCTAAAGGAACCGTCTCGTTCGACTCGTTCAAAATAAATATTTGCGTTTCTAAAAATCTGTTGTTTTCCCTTTTACAAAAACACACACGGTTTCTCGCTGCGCCCTGAACTGATGGGTAATTAGTCACTTAAATGAAGCCGTAAAGAGATGTTCTCCATTCAGTGCAAGCGCTGATGGGCTCGTGCATCTCTGTGCATGTTTTCCAGCTCAACCAATGACATTTAAAAGCCTCCACTCAGCACGCCGGTAGCGGTGAGCGCTGTATGGGCCCTTTAGATGCTCGCCGACACAGGAGGCATTGATTTTCTAATGTGCAATAGGGCTGCGGTGGTCTGGAGTGTCATGCCTGCATGCTGTCGACCCGTCACACGTATGACAGGAACATGGGCAAACCGAGTTCATGGGAGTTCGCCTGAGCATGTCGCATAGAGAAAGGGCAGACGTGTGCATGTGTGTGTCTGGAAAAAGAGGCAGATATATTGTGAAGGTGAGGCGTATGGGAGTCAGGTTTTTCTTATCGCTCTTTCGCTTTCTCCGTCTCTTCGCCCCTCCTCCCGCAGACCCAGAGGAAGTGACATTCAGGGGATATTGTTACTTAAAATGGCAGCAAATTCAATGCGTCCAGTGCCGTCTGGGTCACTCTGGGCCATGTGATTTAGCGGTGCGGCAGACTGGATGCCAATCGAGTCGAAAGCAGGGCTGTAAAAGCCACTCGATGGATTCGCAAATCTCTGACAATTTGGTTGTTTAATCAAAACTGATCGCAACTTGACGCCCCAGTTTTGCCATAAAATAGGCAATAAAAAGGCAGAGCGTCACTCGGTTTGATAACAGATGGCTCGGATTTCGTGTTGTAGTCCCTGTGTGGGTCACACATGATCTGCGAGAGACTGTGGCATAAAACAAACCTCAAGTCCCAAGTCAAGGTCATTTGGTGTCTTCCAGGCGTTTCATTGCAATCAGAAAGCCAAGCCAAGCTATTAGGTTTTCATGAAACTGAGATGTGCGAAACAGTATGAACAGATGTAGTTTTCATCTGCCAAAAGCAATTAAACGAAACGCTATTAGCATTACTTACACTTTTTATCAGTTTGTCTTAAATGAGATATGTTTAAGAATACAAAGATACACACAACCCAAGAAACAAGCTGGTAATTCCAAAAAGGGGCAACAATTTTACTTGGTGGTTATTGTTTTTTTTTTTTTATTAATTATCTATTTTTATTGATTTCTGTATTATTTATATAATTTACTATTATTATTATTATTATTATTATTAATAGTAGTACAAAAGCAGAAATAAATTATTATATTCTAAACCTAACAATATACGTTTATTAATATTATGAAAAAAACATTAATACTATTAATTTTATCATTTATACTTTTAATATATTATGAGATTAAATTATATAATAATTAGATTAATATTTTATTCATGAGATTATATTTTATTATAGTTTATAATTATAATAAATTATATATATATATATATATAAAATATATATATTTAAACTGGGTGTTTAATTGGCTCTTTTAATGCAGCATTTTGAACATTTTGTCGTGAAAACCTGCTGTGCCAATATGCTTAAAAAAATAAAGGTTCTATAATAGTATTTGTGGTTCCAGAAAGAACCTTTACTATCCTTGGAAAAATGTCCACTGCACAAAATAATCTTTATATTGGAAGATGATGTAGATATAGATTATTAAAATGTTCTTGATACTAAGAAAAGTTATTCTTTTGGGAAATGATCACTAAAAGTGCTTTTGGGAACTTACAACGTTCTTTAGATGAGGTCTTGCCATTTCATGAATTCTGACTTATTTACACTGCTAAAGAGTTGGATTCTCATGCTAAACATGACCAAAGTCTCCAATGAGTATTTCGGTGATAAAGAACTCCTTAAGGGTTTTCTTGATTGAATACATATGGCTGATTTTTAGCCATATTTAAAGTCAGTACATATTTTGTTCCTGTTTTATTTATGTTGGTGTCACAGCTTGCAGACGTTTTATCAGTGTTGCCAAGTCCACAGTTTTCCCATGGAACTGTGCTACTTTAACACTGTTGTTTTTCATGTTCATGGGTTGAATCGACTAAAATAACGTGATATTTAGGTCCTGCAATGTATTTTACCAGGGCCAAAAAAAAAAAAAAAAAATAATTATTTTACGATCTTTGCCGGGGGACCCCCCTTGAAACTCTATTGGGCTAGTTTGAGTAGCAATTCAGAGATTTTTGTTGTGAAAACCTGGCAACCCTGAATTATGTCCATGTTAAATTTTTAGAATAAAGATTCCAAAGAGGTTTTCACAGTAATGCCACACAAGAAGCCAATTTAGTTTCTCCAAAGGACCTTTAAGTGAACAGTTCCTAAAATAACTGCTCTTGGTGTGATGAACATTTTATAAATCGAAGGCCCTGTTTACACTATACACACTACGCCTATAATTTACACTGCTCCGAGACTTTTGGAAATTCTGCAGAACCTGTTTTAGTTTGAAAATGCAGAGGTTGCATTTCAGTGTAAATGGAGCAAACGGAGACTTTGGGAAATGATGGGGTGACTGCCCACATTCTCACTGTGTATCCTTGACGACCATGTAAACAATAGCATCATGCGCTGTGTTGTACCCATAGGTATGTGTTGGTAGAGTCCCAATTCAGCTCCTACAAGCATGCAGATGCTTCAGCCATCTAAATAGTAGGGAATGCATCTATACATATCTACATGTATGGTTGTACCTGCATGAATGGTCATGTGACATGCATTTTAGGTTGTGTAGTGTAAACGGAGATAGTTTCTGAAATGCATCAGAAACACAAGAATATATGGGGATCAAAGTGGGGGCACTAGTGTAAACAGGGCCTAAAGAATCCTTTTTGTCACTATATAACACTTTTGTCTAGTTCCATAGATGTTCAAGGTTGTTCATGGAACCAATCAGTGCAAATAAAGAACCTTTATTTTGAATATAACAAGTGAAAAAAGTTCTTGGTTCTTGTTCTTTCCGATATTCAAAGGTTTTTCACAACAAGTTCTGTTCCCTGAAAGTTTTTTTTTGGAAACCCCCAAAAATGGTTCTTCATCGCTGCAAACGGTCAAATGCTGACGGGGAAAGAGTTAAGAGTGTAGTTTAGATATATACAAATAGTACACAAATAAATAAATCATCATAAACCTCAGCTGCATGGTATAAAGTGTGCACGTATCTACCACTATATAATGTCACTGGGTGCAGAAACCGAGCAAGTGAAGACCCCCTGCCGGCATCTCGCGCCACGTCGTAGAAAGAGCGCCTGTCAAACATGGTGAGGTTTGAACTGATAAAGTGAGTCATCTGTGACGTGCCCCGCAGCGAGCGCAGCTGAGAATATGAGGGCGAGAAATGCAAGGCCCTTCGCTGTCACTCTTTTTTGGAAGCCTGTCCATTGTTGCCGATTTGTGACCTGTTCCTCGCCGCAGGTTTGGCGTGATCTATCATCTGTAAAGTGACGAACCTGGCTCGCGATCGGTTGTTATGGCAGCGATGTTGACACGTCTGTCTTCTGTAGTCGAACCCGCTGCGCAATTATCTTTTCTGCATCTGTGCACCTGTGACAACATGTCACTTCCTCTTGCATCTCAGTACGGCCTCTAGCCATCGAACCCAATACTGGCATAAACGGAGCAACGGGTGAGCGCGATATAAGAGCGGCTATCGCTCGCACTATATTACGTTTAATATAGGCTAATCTGATTTGAGAAAGGAGTCGGAGATACCCTCATACAATCTTCCTCTAGCACCATGACACTCAGCGGGGACACCGTCATGCGGTGTGCCAATTAACAGCGAAGCACTGCCTCCCTCCAGCAGACAGAGCTAATAAAACAAGCTGGTTATAAAAATGAATGAAGAGCCCGTGGAAGAGAAGCAGCACCGACTTCCAGACCAAATGCAAACAGCTGTTAAGCGAGTTGACAGAGAAATGCTCTATTAATTTTTGGGAGATGATTTAGCATCAGCTGTCCCCAGCTAAAGGCCGTTGGCGGCGGAGAGGCGAAAACATGGGGAACGGGGGTTATTTGTCAGGTCAGGTTGTTGATCGCCGTCCTAGAACATTTGTCAAAGGGTCTCAAAATGTGCTTGTGGAAAATAATCTTTCTCTGCGGCTGGAACCTGCATTTCCAGAATCGTTTGCTGCTCGGGACACGTGATGTTTCTGTATCGGCCTGCTTTCAAAAGCATCTGCACTTAGATGCATTAGCTCTTGCGCTGTGCTGAAAATCCTTTACCTGGTTTGGTGTTCCTGTGACTGGGATTTTAATAATAATATGCTATATTATCAGCAAATCTTGGATTCTTTTGTTAACTTTTTGGAAGAACAAATACAAAACCCTGTCCGAATTCAAAGAAAACCATTTGATACAAATGTTAAATTCGATATTTGCTGATAAGAGAAGGAAAATGTATGTATATGATAATTGTATTGTAGATATGCATTGTATTAATTTTTCACAGGATACAGTATTGAATGCAAACTGCTTATTCCATTCATTATTTTAGAAATTAATATAGTTATTTTGTATTTTTAACCTATTTTTGTGAAAATATCTTTCTGCGGGTTTCATAGGTTACATGACAGTTTATAAGAGAGATGTTGAGTCATTTACGATTCATTTCACTAGTTCCCACTTCCTCTGCGATAATAAGTAAGCTTGTTTTGCGACTGTTCGGATCGATCAGGGAGTCCGGCAGACACGGAGCCCAACGGGATCTACCCCTAGAGGGCGAGGGCATCACAGAGCTCTGTCGGATCCCTGACTGCCCCCCTGGAGGAATTTCACGAGGGTGGAATAGCGGTTGATTAAGAGTATTTTTATTGTTATTATTATTATTTTTGGCTGGTGAGAGAAAAAAGGGGCTGTATTTATAGTGGGGAGCGAGTGTCTGATAGGGTAATGAGCAGATTGGTGGTAGCTGGCCAATTGTTCGTGCGAATTCCTCCTGAAATTAGTTTTGTAAAACGTCATTTAATGATTCATTCAGTGACTCATGCTTACCAAAGCTGCATTTATTTCCTCAGATATACAGTTAAAACAGTAATAATGTGAAATATTATTAAAATTTTAAATAACGTTTCTATTTGGATATACTTCATTTGATTATTAATATGTAATTTATTCCTGTGATTTTCAGCATCATTGCTCAAGTCTTCAGTGTCACATGATCCTTCAGAAATCATAATATGCTGATTTGTTGCTCAAAAAATATTTTTTAATATGTTGAAAACACTTTCGCTGCCTCATATTTTATGTAACTTTTAGACTTTTGTCAGGATTATTATTTTATAATTAGTAGAAAGTAAAAAAATAAATAAATAATATATATATATATATATTTATATTAGAAATACAGTATAATTTGTAACACTGTATCAGTTAATGAAATTACGGTATTTAACTGTAAATTTAAGTTAAACCATAAACCTAAATGTTGTTATCATATTTTTTACGGTCACATTCCAGCAACCACAGCTGCCAGTTTTTCACCGTAAATTTAAAAAAAAATGTTTTACAGTGTACCAACTGTCTGATATACCACATGCAAGCTGATTAGCCACTGGACACAACAAAGAAACCCTGTTAGACCAGGCCCAGTTAGATATACACACAGACTCCAGCGATCCACTTACTTCAACGACACCCTCCTGACGGATGGGCTTAGAAGTGAAACTCATCCAGCCTGTTCTCTGATCAGTCATTGATCTGTAATGTAAGACTTGGGCTAAAGGGAGAGGGGGACCACAAATGACCACCTGCCAGTGCTTTGATTCAGGAAGGGACTGGCCAGCTGGCGGCACCCTGAGACACAATCCCCCTTCAGGCCGCGGCCGATCGATAGGACGGGGGGAATGATGGGGCTGTGCGTGATCTCATCAACAGTGGCCCTCACAACTCGCCCTGCCTCCCATTTACAGCCTCGCCAGGCGGCGCCTAAAAATAACCTACATCTCATCTGCAGGAAGCTTGCCGACACACACATTCGCACATAGTCTCGGGCATACAGGACTCAAGAGATGCGAGAGCCAGACCTGACTCCAGGTTCAAAGCTGCTAAGAACACTGTGCAGTTAGAAGCATTTACGTGATCAAGTTTCTAAACATTTGAACATTAAACAGGACACAACATGAAGAGATTAGAGCCTCAAACTAAAATTTATTGTTACTGTATATTATAATATTTTTCTAAGCAAGAACGCTATTTTATAGTAGTTGCATAAAATTTATTATTAATAATTTATACATGATATGATCGTAATTAATCACACATAAAATATGTTTTTGTTTGCATAATATATGTGTGTGTGTTCTGAATATATTTATTATGTATATATAAACACTTACAGTATATATTTTGAAAATGTATATTATATTTTCTAATTACTTATAAATATTTTTAATATATAAACATAACATTTTTCTGAAATATATACATGCATGTGTATTTATTTATATATAACAAATATACACAGTACACAAACATATATTATGTAAACAAAAAACTTTTATTTTGTATCTGATTAATTTGCGATTAATAATTTGACAAGTGCTATTATATATATATATTTTAATAATTATAAAGTTATAAATAATAATAATAAAATAAAAAATTTACATTAAAAATACAATAACATTAACATGAAAAAAATATTATATCTAGATAAACTAGTATCTAGTATAAGCTGTCTTCTTTGCATATCACTAAGCAAGTTAGTTCCAGCTAGCTAGACTGTGGAATGTGTTACCAGCTAATTTGATTTAATAGAAGAAAAAATTTGAGTACTAAAGTTTGTTATCACAACAATAATGTAAAAAAAATGCATGCCAAGCTGGACTGGCTGCTGTTTTATCCAAGCGTCTGCATGTGTGTACTTAAATATGTTTCTGGTCTTACTTGACTTCGTAAACCTAAAATTAACTACACTAAATGTATTAAATTATTCCCCAGACTCCAGAGTATTTTCTAAGCATCCCTGCTGATTTTTTCAAAGGAATGACATTGATATAAGTGTACGAATGCTCACATTATCGGAGCGTGGTCGTGTGCTGAATGTAGGCTAATGCCTCCTGACACCTTTAAGTAACCATAAAGGCAAAGCTGGCATTCGTGAAATGGATCCTGAAGAGCTCTGTTGACATAAGCATTAATAGGAGCGTGTGCAGTGAGGGACAAAACAATGGCCTCCACTAAAGATGTAAATGTTTCCTCAGAGGACGTTTGTCATCTCCTTGTTGATATATGGACCTGTCCGATTCCAAACACAGCATTCGGCGCTGTCGCATATAACGGCAAAAGAGGATAATGACTTAATTATGCCTGTGCTTATCAAGGTACCTCTGCAAAACCAAGTTTTAGCGGAGATATTTGCCGCAGCTCGTTTAAAGGTGCTAAAGGTACCGAGTAGCATGCATTTTTAGGTCTGATAAACCAGGCGCTGACAATATAGCAGATATGACATAACGCCAATTAAGAAATCACACTCTCGCACAGAGGCCCTGGCATATTTTTACAAGCCGGAGGCAAATGAAGCACTCCAAGTGTTCCTGTCCCTCCTGAGCTATAGCGCTAATCTTATGCTCGCACTTATGGGGGAAAGGCAATGTAATTAGCAATAAACCAGCTCTCTGATGTGTGTGGATCAATCAGCACTAGACCATTTGAAGCGTTTTACTGTTGGAGGAAGAAAGCGCTTGCTAAGAATGTCCAATGACCGTTAGCCAATAATGTGACTATAGTGACATTTAGTTTTGCACCCTTTCCACCCACAAATAAATAAATAGAAATGTAGAAATATATAAGCAAAAATAGAATATTAGAATATTAAATAGAACATAAAGTATTATATAATGCATACAGTATACTGTATATTTTGAAAATTATTTATATTCATATGATTTATATAAAAAATTGTAGTGGTGTGCATTGGCACTGCCCTCACGATTCGATTCAATTACGATTCACCAGGTAACGATTCGATTCAATTCGA
>JAUMHP010000001.1:756356-768499 GCA_032361065.1 Enteromius trimaculatus | reverse complement strand
AGCCTGATGAAATCTACTTTTTTTAAGAGATAGGCCTATTACAAATAGGGAACAGGTAATTACAACAATATTTTAGATAGTATGGCAACGTACAAACAATAAATAAATAAATAAATAAAACTTTATTCATACAGCCTAATAACGTGAGGGCTCACTGAGGACTTCGCTTATATTCAGAGTAACTCATCAGCAATTTCATACTTAATTTCAGCGCATTTTAAACTGATTTGAACTTCGAACGTATTGATAATAAAACTGTATTTATAGGCTATCATTTTTATTATCTTTCCGTTTTGGTGTTATAAATGCAATAGGCTACAACAGTTCTTGCCATTTATCATTTATAAACAACAGCTAATTTTAATGTCACCGTACATTTATGTCTGTTCATTGTATTTGTTAGTGTTAATTCATTTAAACTACATTTCAAAAAGAGCCTATCAAACACCATTATAAAGCCTAAAGCGATTTAACGAGTAAAATGCAAATGTTCTTTCTCAGATGCGCACGGTGTATGTGGCTGTACGAATGCTTGCCCAATACAGCAAGAGGCAATACTTGTCACCTTAGTCCTCTTGAGGCTCTACGGGTGAATCTCCACAAGCGCAAAAAAAAAAAAAAAAAAAAATAGGCTACGGGGTTTTGCACGGCCTTCTGTACATAAGTGACTTTGCGCCACCTCCCGGGGATTTAGAGAAAATTCAGGAAGAAGCTAAATCCCGTGGTCTGAATCACGCAGAATACATTTAGAACCTGTGCCTGCAATTATTGACTACAGCTCCAGAAATCTTACTTTCTAAGTAAAAACAGAAGCAGATTCTTGAAGCATTCTTTGAGGTTATTTAGATTTCCACAGTGGCGTAAAGCTTTGGAGAACTAAACTGCGCTCTTCAAATTTGTGGACGTAAGGGAATCTCAGTACATTTTAACAAGCCTACCTAAATATGCAAGAACTCAAAACACATCGTTTGATTCAAAAGTTTAATAAAGGTTGATCTAGGCTAAATGAACCTCAAAAGGTACCTTAATTGCCGTGTGCAAAGTCCTGAGACCCTTGGAACACGTTCCTGACCGATATTACGCACATTCAACATGAAAGAAGTAAGATAGGCATTTCCTTTCGTATAACTTGCTTAAAGTATTATTTCAAAATAAATAATAAACGGCATGTCGCACTATACCGAGAAGGCCTTTTCTCTTGCTGACCTAACGCCATCACATCACACGGATAAAGACTGTAATTAGCGCGCTTTGACGGCGCGGACTTGCAAATGTGGCATGTTCATTAGCACGCCACTACTGCAGCCACTATGCATTTATCTCTTCGAGTAGGTCTTTCTCACCTCGTAGGCTGGTCGTGGAAGGTATAAGTGTGAGAGAGAAAGGGGCCACAGGCGATTCCAGTTACCTTGACACCCTAATAGACTGCCTTTCCTCGACCGGTGCAATCGAGCAAACCAGTGGAGCAAAAATCATTAGGTAAGCATTGCAACATAATCACAATCAGATCTCCCGCTTCCATCTGTATACCTTTGCCCTCTCTCAAGGATAGGATATGTTTTTATACAGCACTTTTGAGCTTTTGCCTCACTCTTCTCGGAATCTTGTCACTTTCCTCCTCGTATATTATCCTCCAGTTAAAAGAGATGCTGACTTCACCGCTGTTTAATCTGCGCGAGGTAAATGACCTCTCGGATGAGCTCGGGTCGCTATCTGCGGCTATAGAAGTATGTTATCACCGTTATTAGAGCACGTTAAACAGTGGCTGAGAGTGTAGAGACACCGGGCGAAATTGGAAGCTTATTGTGATTGATGGGTTCCTATTAGGCGCTCGCTGTTATCGCGGCGGATGGAGGGGAACGGGGCACTGAGTTGTAACACAACAGATTACCTGAGCCTGTAGTCTCCCGGAGGATGTTTAAATAAAACATAGTCGCTCCTTTTCTCTCTCCCTTTTCTCCCCACACCTTCATTTTCACTCGCGGGCCACTCCACCTACCCAACGTCATGTGCAATTTGCCCGAGCCTCTCCACTCAATAAACTGACATCGCGCTCATTTTTCCTTTTATTTCCCCGACGATAAAAGAGTGCCGCGCGAGACTAGTACGGGCAGGGAATCGCATTTAGGTCCGCGCGCTTCCACAGACCCTTTTTCTTCCCTTTCTTCCCTTTTTTGGCGCACTGTGCCAACATGATTGATTGTGACTCGCAAACCGGGTGTCCAGCTCTGCCCAACAAATGACTTTGGCCCCTACCAGTAGACCTTGACCAGACAGAAATCAATATTTCACCATTAAAATCTATCAAAGAAGAGTTAAGGCTGCAGCTGTCCAAGGCGCCCTTTTGAACATTAAATCCGACACTTGTAGTACACGGGTAATCAATATATAGTGGTTCACAGATCATTTGTGGTCACCTTTTTGGTCGTGATGGATACTTGGAGGAGTCGTGATTCATTTTGTCACCCCATTAAAACGAACTGTGTCAAGTCGTTCCTTCATTTCATCTGGAAGAGATTCCTATTCCTCAAAGTATGAGGGAAAGTGTATTGGGGGGAGGGGGGTGTGCTGGTAAATGAAGAGCACTGGCCTCCAGGTTCCCATTTCAATGAGAATCTATAGAGATTTTGTGTCTGGTGGAGTGTGAAAATCCCTTTGAGATAGAACAAACATTCTTGAAGACCAAACCACACGGCAGATACATACAGAATAGATGTCGGTACATTTGCCAGCCGTTACAGATTAAGTTTAAACAGGTCAAATACAGTATTTCAGATATAAATGCTACAACTGAATGTAAACAGTGCATATACGTACCTTAGCCAATTTACACGACACATCAGTTATCAATGTTTATTGGGTATTGCTTTTTGTGTGTAGCTTGATCCATTGAAAGCGAATATTTATATCAGATTGCTTGTACTCAGAGACTGCATTCTGCTTTAACTGTACTGCTTTTCTAAAACATATCCAGTGGCTGAAGCCATCGTCCCAGTGTGCTCAACCCATATGCTGTCGTATACCTGCTGCGGCGAAGATTATTAGTTACAAGCAACTGTCATTAAAAATGGATTTATTCACCCTCTGCAGGGAGCAGTTCTGCCCTCCTGATCACAAGAGTGTGCCCTATCAGTATGGCGGGCTTTCTGACTACAAACCACCATACACTTATTAAATACAAATATCAAACATCATTCATAGCCACCCAACTTTCTGTGAGTCTACTGCCTTTCGAATTTTCCACATCACATTGTCTTAAGATTACCTATACAGGGATAATTTTCACTTTCTGTGGATATTCCTATACGGCTGGATTTATTTTTTGTCTCTGTATACACACATATTAAACCGTTGTTTTGGTCAACATAAACAGTTTAAGTAAAATAATTATATATCATGTGACTACCTGCCCCAACCCAACATTAATGAGAGTTAAAATATCATATCACTTTATCCTATCTCCCAATACAATAGAAGTTTTTTTTTTGTAATCCAACTTGATTTTGTATAATCTTTGTTTAGTAAACATGATATAAAAATGGATTTCCGTACAAATACAGATCCAGAGCACTAATAAAAATCCAGTGATTCAGTATTTGTATCGCTTTACTCCCTGAAATAAATGAATTCATGCTACAAGACACTGCAGTTCAAAACGCTTGTTGTGAGATTCATTGTTGCCCAGATAAGGAGATCTTGAGGAGACAGTGAATATTCAGGCAGGAAGAGGCAATACGGAGATGGTACTCCTGTCACTAGAAAAGGAGGAGGAGAAGAAGAGGCTGAAACGATAAGTGATTACGGTCAGACGCTCCATTCATCATCTGCTGCTGTATGCAGTTTCCAGGGTCTTCACTTTTATCAGCACTATATAGACCGAATGTCAGTGCCCCTGAATAAATCTCCCTCTCAGCATCTACCTCAGACTGATCCACCATTATAAGACCTTGGTCCTGCTTGATCACCACATCAAACCTCTCTTATGAGCTGCAGTATGGAAACTAAACCTTAACACATATATAAATAATAAAAAAGCAACTATGTGCAGAGACAACTCATATTTCCGCTAATTAATGTCCATAATGGACCAATGCAGTGTTGATGAAACACATTTTAGGTGTGTTCAAGATTAGTGGGTTTGCTGTCTGTGGCCCAGTGGATAAACTAATGAGCTAATGTCGACTATGTCCTGGCATTGTTGTTTCTTGCATTGCTTTCTGTTCATTTCACATGATGGACGATACAGTTTCCGAGCCCATACATTGCTATAAAGCAGCTTAGTGTCCTGTCACTCTGTATTAGCAGCGGCGTGATGATAGAGGTGGTATCGTGATGTATTTCTTAACCTAGCACACTGCCTTCAGGAAAAAAAAAAACCCCATTACAACCACAGTAAGAAAAACGTGCACGTGACTGATATTAATATATCAGGGCTAATGGGTAAACACAATAGAAAAGAGATGGACTATGTAGGCCAAGTATGGTTTAAATCGTTTGGAGAACACAATATCCATTTAAATGTCAGAGTAAGAACCGTGGTTCAACAAATATGTTTAAAGTCTGCATGTTGACATTGTATCCTATTCTGGCAGGGTAGACGCCATATTTAATTTCTCAAGAAGAATAAAGATGAGGCAAACGTGCGGTTCGTTCAATAGCTTTTGCGCCGTAATAGTGTCACCAGACTCTTTTTATACAAAAAGATGTGTTTTCAATTTTTCTGAATGTCAACTGAAAGACAGACACCCTACACTACAGTATCGAACGGGCTTTTCCCTCAGCGCCTCGTTTTCATTTGCGAGCAATTAAATATGGCGTCTAGCCTGAATAAGGTCCATAATAAGGATTTCGTATTGCAGCTGTTTGAAAGCTCGGGTATTTTAGTAACTGCAGATTCAGAATAGGGTTCTGCTTGCCTGCGCATCCACTATCTGTTAATTGAGGCGAGGGAGAGAGCAGTTACTAGACCTGTCAGTGTTAATCAAGCCTCATCTCTTAACACAAGCCGCGCTTTGCAACGAGCTGAAGATTAATATTCCGACCGAAACAGATGATAAATCATTTGTACATAATTAGCGCTAGGCAAGGTTATAGCTGACACGAATTTTTATCTTAATTACGGGGGAAATTTGTTCCATTAATTTAATTTGTCGCGCACGGACGCGTCCGCGCCTAACAAAGTTAATCTTACACCTGTCAGTGCGCTGCCGAGGTAAGGCTGTGTCTCCAAAGCTAGTGAGCTAACTCGTCGTCTGCTGCATCCTAAACAGCATCCTACCAACACAGAACTTCATGTGTGTTGTGAGCTAATGCTTCTTTGAATCTTTTCGAAGTTGAATCTTTTTAGTGATTCGGGTGAGCCGGTTCACAAACCGAGCGAATCATTTATTAGGCTAAATGTACTCAGACTCACTGAGCCGAGAGCCGACTCGTAATTAGCCGAGAATCGAGTGAACTGATAGGCTATTAAAAGCATTTAAAAATGTACCAGTTTAAGATTTTACGATTTTAACCCCGCAGTTTCACAGACAAGGCTTAAGCTAGTCCCAGATTAAATTGCTTATTTGAGCTGTCTCAGATGAAAATATCTTGCTCTGACATATCTTAAAACTTGTCATTGTTATGTGTTAAGATGCAAACCTTTAATATTTTCCTATAAGACATTTTTGTAAGCCCCGTTTGTGAAACCGGGCCTAAGTTTCACAAACAGGGTTTAGCTTAAGCCAGGACTAGGCATTAGTTTAATTAAGATATTTAAGCAACTTTTCCAAAAAAATGCCTTATAAGAAAATATTACAGGTATACATCTTAACACTGAAGAATGACACTGACATGATTTAAGATATGTCAAAGCGAGATATTTTCATCTGAGACAGCTCAAACAGTCTGTGAAACTGGGGGTGTGAAACGTTTTATTTGCAGACTGTTTTGTTTTTAACAACCGAAAATAACAAAACACACACTAAAATGACATTTTAATGTTATATCAAAACGTAAAACTTAATTGTAGCCCATTTTTAATGTAAATAAATAATATTTTTTAAATACATACCATTATTGTTTTTAATCATGACATGAATAATATTGCAATAAAGGCTCATTATTTCATTAAATAGCATAATTAATACAATTTCGAAAAAAAGTAGCTGGGTGCTTTTACACTTACACAGATAATTTCAGCATGTCATAACATGAAGATTTCAAAAATGTCACGTGGTGACAATTAAATAATGACGTAAAATAACATTTGAGACAATGATTTGAACTGATTCTTTGAAATTAACTGTTAGAAAGAATCGATTCGCTGAAATGAGTTGTTGACTTTCCGCGACTACCTGCAGAGCGTCAAATAAAGTTTTGGGGTTGTCAGGATTGGTCAAGATTTTCAACTAACTCGCTGAAAAAAAAACCGCATCGACATTCCTTCACGCCATATCTGCCAGGATGGGCTTTAGGTCAGTGTTTTCTGGGTTCAGTTGCACCCTGCTTACAGCCAGCACCTAATGTTCTCGCATTTCTTCTGATACTCCTAAACTTTAGAGGATCCAGTCATTTTCCCATTCAGACCAAACCCTCTCTTGAATAGCATAACTTTTTCAGTTTCTGTAAACTTAAGTAAAACATAAATAAAAAAAATACGTTTAAACGTATGGTAATTGTTCGCTGCCTAAAAGCAAACCATGCATTTAGTAACTAGATGTTTAAACCGTCTAAATTGCCTCAGGTGAAAGTGAGTAGGCCTACCTCTGAAAGCTCATCATCAAATGAAGTGTCGACCAAACTGTGGCACAATACTGCTCTCTGCTGGTCTTCAAATTTGCAGTTTAATTTCTCTTCTATAGGCTCCACAATGTTGATTCCACAAAGGGTTTGAGGTACCAGACTTTATAGTTGCATCGGATGTGAAAGCAAAATAAATAGCTATTTTGTAGAACACCGGCTAGTCTTTCCTTTTCAATAATTAGCAGAACCGATTCAGTTACCGTTTTTTGCAAACACTTGTGCAGTGTTTTGACGCCCTCTCCTGGACATTGTCGAAGCCAGCGCTTTAAAATAGTAAGACTATGATCCTCAAGTGTAGTTTGACTTCTTAATGTTCGATTTAATAGCAAGGTATATTGCATTATAAATCTTCCAAATACAACTGAGAAAAAATGCATTTATGAAATACTGCAATACAGATTTAGTACAAACATGAAATGATGGAAAAAAATAAACACTTTTTTTTGTATTCAAAAACTTGTGCAGAGTCACGTCCTCACAAATATAATCAAAACGGCTTATGAATTCTATGTCCTATATTAACATTTTAGCATTTCGAAAATGATATGCTTGTATATATGCAGAAGTTGTTGCAAATACTGCTAACGTAGCAAACTGAGAAGTTTGTTAAAATATTTATGCAGAGAAGAAGAAAGTTGCACCATAAAATGAGGCTCTTGAAGTGCAGTTGTTCAGCATATATAATGTTCAATGGGGAAACCATCAAGTATTTGAGCCAAAGTTTTGCTTACTAACAATTTGAAAGAGATAAGAGAGAAATCTCTGATGTTTTTTAAGATAACATAAAGACTCTTGCGAGTTATGCCTTTTAGTAAGGCTATTGAAATGTTTATTATTATTATTATTATTATTGTTTTCTTGATTGTTTGTATGTTTTATAAAGCAAATCAACCATTTTAAAACCCCACTTTTGCCCGTTTCATGTTTTCCATTCATGTGAATATTAATCCAATTTTACAGTATCAGCCTGACTATGTGCACAAATACCTTCCCCTTATATTCCTTTACATTCAAGCAAGAAAACCAGATCGGCTAAGAGGTAAAGAAAGACACAGATGTCAAACTGTCCTTCTGAATGAGAAAGAGTGCAGTATTGTACAGGGCTGAGTTATAGTCGCTGAGAGGTCCTATAGTGTGCTTGTTCTCCAGTCTCGGAAAGAAGGAACCGCTGTCCTCCTCATATTTCGTCTAGGTAGAGGGTCACACTTGCAGCCTCTCTCTCTCAGCAGGAAGAGGCACTGATCTTCTCTGATACTTCAAGATCTGATTTGGCGACAAGAAACCGGAGCCGTCCTCCCCCCAGACGAATCAAATCCACAGCACTGTGAGAGACAGACAGAGCGGGATTCAAATGTCAGGGTTAAAAGAACACATTTATATTGCAGAGGATCATGCCTGGTGAAAATGTTGCGTTAACACTTTGATTGCAAACATTATCCGCTATCCGATGATGTACATAGAGCGCTGACCTCTGGTAGTCTGCGCCAATGAGACTGGTCCCATTCACTGCCAGGATTCTGTCACCAATGCAAAGTCGCCCATCTGCAGCAGCTGGTCCATCTGGAATCAGTGTCCTGATGTAGATTCCAGGAGAGTTCAGAGGAGTATGCTGTGTTTAGAGAGAATGAGAAAACAGAGACCTATTTTTTGCCTTTCTCTTAAATATCACAATATCAATCAGAATTTTGTGCAAAATTAGTCTAGTAAATAGAAACTGATCAGCACAATATGTAAAAGTCTTTTGCTGTTTTATAATAAAATTGAGGGTCTATAAATGCTGTCTATAAAACAAATAAATAAAATCATTTCTCTTAACTTGTCAATAGATTTTTAGTTTTCACAACTGGGCTAAATTTAAAGAAGCAACATTTTTGCACACCCTTCAAGATAGTGTTTTTACTATCCCCAGACGTGCTTATTGCATGTTTCCTTACACTTTCAAAGTGAAATGAGTGGGACTTTTTTAGATTTATCCAAAACACAATATCATTGTAGAAATATTTGATTACATTGGTTGTTGTACGTTTTGCAGGAGTTTAGAAATGAAATGTCCAGTGAGCAGTGCTGTTCAATTTATTGTGAAACAGGAAAGCATGAATCTGGCAACATTGTATTATGTTGATTGCTGTATGTATCATGGCAGTTGATGTGATATGTCCGGTCAGTGGAGCTAAAAGGTTAAAGGAATAGTTTACCCAAAAATAGTTCAGGCTGTTTTGGGTCACCATTGACCACAATAGTCTTTTTTTTTTTCTTCTGTGGAAGTCAGTAGTGAATATATCTTTGTGTTTGGCAGAACAAAGAAATTCATAAAGGTTTGGAACTACTTGAGGGTGAGTAAATGATGACAGAATTTTCATTTTTGGGTGTACTGTCCCTTTAAGGCTCTATTGCATTTAAAAAGTGTATCGCTTATTGCAAACCTAACTAATGGTGTTAACAAAATCAAAATGAAGTAAAAACACATTTTCTGAAGCAACCACGGAGATTTAGCTCGCTCCTTCAAGTCTTTGAGCTCTTTTATCAGGACTTGTGCTATTCGAGACTCTTACCAGAATGCAGTGCTATGCTGTACCGGGTGAGCTACTGAGCAAGTTTATTGCATCAGAAAAGCCATTACTATGGAGCTTTTATGTGATCAAAATCAATGTTACAAATCATGCAGGATTCTATTTTTAGTATCTTTAGTATTGAAAAGGAACCACACATAAACAAGGCTTTCTTTTTTTGAAAATATATTTTGTGTGAAAGCAATATTTGTTGTTTTATTACCACTAGTGTTTAATTCACTTGGACATTGTAGTTAATTTTATGAAGGGGTTAGGTGGTGTTAACTACAGTGAACTTAAAAGTAAAATGTACATTGTTTTGTCAGATGTACAGACATGTACACTCTCAGAAATAAAGGTACAAAAGTTTTCGCTGGTGCAGTACATTTTCAAAAGGAACACTTTTAATAGAAAGGGCTTAGCCTAAGCAAGGATTAGGCTATAGTTCAATTAGTACATTTAAGTAATTTATGAACATGCTTTAAAAAAAAAAATCATTACTGCGGTGCATTCTAAGAAAAAACAAATGCACTGCCATGATCAGTCAGTTTAAGTTTCTTTAGTTGAAACAGCACAGATTTGTCTGCGTCTGTGAAACTTACACCTGTACTAATATGTACCTTTAAAGTACCAAAATTGACCATTTAGAACATGTCCCTTTTGAAGAGATTCCACCCCAGTGAGAGCTTTTGTACCTTTATTTCTGAAAGTGTAGTTAGAGACACATTTTCCCCCCCAATGAGCCTACGGTACATTAATGAGCATCATTAGGTCTAGGTTTTGCAACAAATCTATATTGTTATGGGATTTACTCATAGAACATTGACCGCCAGTGTTACATTTCAGCAGAACAATAGTGCAGAGACTCACAAGCCCATCGATAAGTCCCATTCCCAGGCCGTAAGGTCCTTTATCCAGGTCCACTACAAAGACGGAACAGATATCATCAGAGTTTGGGGCCAGATGAGAGACAGGGACAGGGAAAGGAAAACCACAACCACTCAAAGGGCCTGGAGTGGGGCAGGGATAAACAAACAAACACACACAGGACTCAGTGCTCATTGGATGCACACACAGACTCTACACACAGACTCCGTAGTCAGGCCAATAAACAAAATCAATATGTTCTCAATGGGAAAACGCATCTGCTGCGCATGCAAACAAAGTTATTAAATGACGCAGAGAGTAAACACATAGACAACTGACAGAACTATACACAAAGAAATCTGTGCATATGTTTATATGAAATAAACACATGCATTCACACATAAACTCATTCAAGTGAAATAAAAGAAATGTACACAAATCAGGCATGATTATATGTCTGTCATTGTATAATCAAAACTAACATGTGCAAACACTAACAGAGTCATTCGTACTACACAGTACACTTTCATGTCTGCATTATCTCCAAATTTGTTAAATATCTTATTTATGTTCATTTACCACAATTAAGAAAATATTCCTCAAAATAGTAATTTTGTTATTCAATTGTCCTCACTTTCTATCATTTCAATCGTTCATAATTTGGCTTTAATGTTTCATTATGTGCCTTTAAGAAAAAATAGCTCTTTAATGATGACATCATGCTCCAGAAAGTGATATACTGGTAAGTAAAAGTATTAATAATGTATTTAATGAATTATGTGATTTATTTATTTCAGTATTAGTTTGTCTTTGAAAAAAAAAAAAAAAAAAACACTTCCAGCTTGATAAATTGCTATGATCATTCAAAATATACTTCCAAATATCAGAATAAATGGTCTTCAAATTTGATGAGCATCTACATTTTGAAAGAAGTATTTAAGTATCTAAGTAAATGCTCACTATTCCTTAAAAGAAAATGTTTAAACTCAGAAAATAATCTTCATATGGATGTACTGTATGACAGGAATGACCCAAGAGATCAAATCTAGCAGAAAGAACACACACATCCACGACCCAAAAGGCGTTTTTGACTTGCCTTCAATGCCATTGCTGATGAAGCCATTGATTTTCTTGTGCTCTGGAGTTGAACGCATGCAACCATTGGATTTTGTGTGAGACTGTGTATGTGTGTGCTCTTGTGAAGCATGCTCAGGGTAGTGGGCAGGATTGGACTGTGTGTTGGAGTGTATATACGTGTGTTCCGGATAGAGGGGCGTATTAGGTGGAGTCAGTATACAGGAAGAGTCTGTCGCTTGGGTTTGGTTGGCGTAACGGATGCCGGCCCCGTTTCTGTAGTGAATGCTATGCGGCGGCTTGTCTCTGGGTCGTTCCTCGGCTCCAGCTCCCTCTCCTCTTCCTCCAAGACCTGCCGAGGAGCCCCGTACCTCCCCCTCTCCCTCCCCACGCAAAGGAGGTGCTGGATGTGGACTGGAGTGAGGCTGAGGAGGCTCACGCTGGAGAACCGAATTACCAAGTTATCATCATTTTATTAAGATCTATATTTTCTCACAGGGCAAAGCAGAAGTTCACAACACTTAATTAAAAAAAAAAAAAAGTTCCCGTGTTGGTGTATTTAAAAAAATAGAATGCTATGGAGAGATACAAAAAAATGTAATTTTAAAAATGTTCTTTATAATTGTATTATTTTGTACAATAATTTGAAAACACAGTCACTCCACAGGTAAAATTAATATGTGACCCTGGACTAGAAAACCTGGTTTAAGTTTGCATGAGTATATTTGTATCAATAGCCAAAAATACATTTTATGGGTCAAAATTATCAATTTTATTTTTAATTAAAGATCATGTTCCATTAAGATATTTTGTACATTCCCCTACCATAAATATATCAAAACTTTATTGTATTTGATTTTGTTTATATAT
>JAUMHP010000001.1:732194-744554 GCA_032361065.1 Enteromius trimaculatus | reverse complement strand
GCTCTTGTCGCCGGATATCGCCAGCTCTCCATTGAAATGAATGGGATCGCGTCGCTTTGTCGCTGCTAGTGTGAACGTACCTTAAGACAGAAACGTCTACTGTAAAAAAAAAAACTAATGCTTTCAAACATTCAACCTAGAAGTTATCAAAGTACTAAATTAAGATTATTATACTCTTAGACACCAAGCCGACGGTCAGGACTGTCGGGGAACGTGAGAAGCTGGAGGATTTTTCTGGAGTAAAGAATGTGGTTTTTTTACACGGCACAATGAGAATTTTAACAAAACTATGTTTGCTTTTCATGAGACTTTCAATGTACTCTATGCACAATGACTTCCGCGTTTTGTGTCAGTTGTACTGTTGGTTTCGGAGCAGAACCGGAAGCGATTATGTTTTAATGAACGCGGTCAGCATGGCGTTTTATACTCGCTGCCTGCAAGAGCTTCCCCGGATTACGGTGAACGACATCAACCGAATTGTAAGGTTGGCATCTGTCACTCCTTCTAATGAAAAGGAGAAAGGGTTTAATTTGTATACATCGACAACTTTTAGGGTAAGTATTCTCAAGCTAACAAGCTCACTACGTTAGCTTCGTTTCTGAATGCTCATACCTATTTGTTTTTTTATCTATTTTTCCTTTTCAGGTTTTTCTATGTGATGCGATCTGGGAAAACCCAACACATGGTGAAATTGTAAATAGTCCATTATAACACTGTTTTAGGGAACTGCCATCATCAAGATTGAGCAGATTGAGACGAGCAAGATTGCTGAGCAGCTACTTTCAACTGCGTAGTTTTTTCCGCTCCGCCATCTCACAATATTAAAATAAATAAACGTTGCTTTCCGTAGATTACACTGGACTTACGGGAAATTATATTTGATTTATATTATATGTTAGGTGGCTTGTTTTGAGTATATTGTGGTGTGGAGAAAGCACCTCCGCAGCACGTGCAAAAGAGAAAGACAGTATCTGGTTGCTGCAATAAATCGCTATTTTTCTGCCATAAATAAATGAAAAAACAACTGGAAATATCACAGCGCCACATCTTACAGGTTTTTGCCAGATCACATCACATATTTTCATTGGTGTTTAATGTTAATACAATATGTCTGATTCTTTAGAACTGTAACGGTCATATTTTTGCATTTTTCACTTTCTAAGGATCAGGTGACAGGAGAGATGGGCGTGAGGGCGACTTGTTTTCAGATCCGTGAGGAAGACAGAGAAGCCACGTAACATTAAGCGCATACATCAAATGACGTCTAGACAGGTACAGTACGTTTTTAGTTCATTAAACAAAAAGTTAATTAAGAAATATTTAGACATAATATTGCTAATCTCTGCTCTTTTGCTTTCAACAAATATCAATCCAAACAGCCACTGTTTTGCGTCTCTGGGCAACACGATGCGGTTTCGTTTCTGAATGAATCACCCGTTTGAATGACTCGGTTCAATCACAATGACTCACTTATTAAGAGTGATTTAGTGCCATCTATTGGCGGTTTTAATTTCACATTATGATAATTCTGACTTTTTCATGTTTCAAATAATTTTAAATATCCGTATTTAACGTTTTATATTTAATATATCAAAACAATATCTATGCATTTAGAACTGCAGTTTAATTCATTATTTTTCTGATTCAAATACAGCTTTTGTGTTGATTTCATTTGCTTGGTAACAGCACCAATGTCTTCTTATTCTTTTTCACTGATTAAACCCAAAGATTATAAATCTCACTTCATAAAGGGTAAAAATGCCCATAACTAGTAAAAATCAGTTTAAATATATTGGAAAAGAGAAACTTCTCTCCGTGTGAATTAAAAAAGTGAGTTTATTAAATTGAAAAACATAAAAAAAAAAAAAACCTGTACCTTCTCTATTTCCAGAGCATGGATCATTTATTGCAACATTTAATACAATTTTCATGTTTAAGAATCTGTTATCTTGGAAAATAAGTTATGCTAGTACTGCCTGCTGACTTTATAATAATATAGGTTTTAAACCCATTTTATTATCCAATTTAGGAGCGTCAAACATCTTTAGATGCACACATTAAAGTCAGGAAAATCATTTTTCTTTTTCAGAATAACTCTACATCTGAGCTCTGAATGTTTATAAAGTCTGGCTCCGCCCCTGACTGTGATCTATATTGCAGTAAATAAATCTAAATAAAAGCGCTCTAATGTTTCTGTAAGTTACTGATGCGCTGTACTCTCACAGATAACGTGCATTAACGTCAGATAAATCACTATAGTCTCACATTCAACTAGAATTATTCACTTTTACAGAGTTAGCGTTGACTTAAAAACGCTGAACGATAAAAACAAACCTTTTTTCAACCGAATGAAAGCAGCAGGAGCGCGGCGCTGCCTTATGACGTCACATCGCACCGCCAAAATAAAAGTCCCGTTCAAACGCCAATGACAGAAGAGCTGGAGTTGAGGAAGGAACACATTCACTTACAACTTAAATTCAGTTCATAATACAGAGCTTAATAATACGACAGTTTTTCTAATACCATAACATTAAACATATATACACATATGTACTTACATGCTATTTCCTTTTTTTCCCACAGTTGGTTTATGTTGTTTTCTCCTGAGCTTGTGTATTCCATCAGAATGACTGCTAAAAACTGGTATCACAGTATGCTCTGACAGATTGAATGATTGTTGCTTTTTATATAGTTTACTTTTTACAAAATGTAATATATAAATAAATAAAAAGAAAGAAAAACCTTACATTTTCCTTAAAGAAAAAAAATATCCAAAATATATTTCTAATAGAACATTATAGAACAAGAGGAGGGGCAGTAGCTCCGGCACTTTAAATCTAATGTGATGTATAGGCTACTTGCCTCAAAGACATTAGAATTACAGCTATAGAAAGTGTGAAATTTGTACATTATTTGTATTAAATCCAATCATTATGTAGTTTAATGCATATGACCAGTCGTCTGCATTGCTCAGGAGGGATTCTGGTCCTTTCTTCCAAACAAACGCTCTTTAAATCTTGAAGGTTCCTTGGGCCTCTTTTATGAACTTTTGATCTTCAGTTCTCTCCATAGATTTTTTTATGGCATTTAGGTCAGGTGATTAATTTTCTTTCTTTGGAACCACGTCATTGTTTCCTTGGCCTTGTGTTTAGGATCATTGTCTTGTTGAAATGTCCACCCTCTTTTCATTTTCAGCTTTTCGGTAGATGGCAGCAGATTTTTATCCAGAATGTCCCGGTACATTTCTCCATTCATCCTGCCTTCAATAATATGAAGTCTGCCAGTACCCCTTGCTGAAATGCAGCCCCAAACCATGATGCTTCCACCCCTAAACTTAACTGTTGGTATGGTGTTCTTGGGGTGTTGGGCAGTGCCATTTCTTCTCCAAACATGATGTGAAGAATGACTGCCAATAGTCTCCAAATTATTCACAGGCTTCTCCAAACGCTGTTTCGTAAATTTTAACTGAGCCTCAAAATGCTTTTTGTTCAGCAATGGAGTCTTGCGTGGTGAGCGTGCATGGATGCCACGGCGGTTCAGTGCATTGCTTATAGTTTTCTTTGACACAACAGTACCTGCTGATGCAAGGGCTTCCTGAAGTTCTGCCCCGAGTGGTTCTTGGCTCTTAGAGAACTCTCCTGATTATTCTTTGGACTCCTCGGACAGGGATTTTACGTGGAGCACCTGATCGTGGCCGGTTTATGGTGAAGTGATACACTTTCTATTTCCGTATAATGGCCCCCACAGTGCTCACAGGAACATTCAGCATTCTGGAAATGCTGAATTCCCATCAGAATGCTTTTCAATGATAAGATCACAAAGATCTTGGGAGAGTTCTTTGCTTTTACCCATCATGAAGTCTTTCCTGTGTGCCTTTATAGGCCATAAATTAGGACTAAAGCAGCTCATATAAATTATTACTGATAGAGGGCAGGGGTTCTCTCTCAATACAGGCAGATTTCTGGTGATTTCTTGGCTTTCTATGCCATTGTGCACCTTGTGTTCAATACTTATTCCCTGTGTCATTTCACTTTATTTATTCTGACTCAAATTATATACTTAAATGTTCTGATTTCTTTTTATGAATTCAATATTTGACTTGATGGCAACATCTGGTGGAAATTTTGTGTTAATAGCCCATTTCGAAATCCCCTTACTGATAAAAATGCTGATATGTCAAGTACTTATTTCCCCCACTGTATACAGTAAATAAATGACACTATACTAAGTGCATATTAACCGTCTGAGGTTGGCTCTCCCGCCGGCGGGAGAGCGTGGCTTTTTTTCAGATGTCAGAGAAAAGAACTGAAACTGCTCTGTCATATATGATCGAACATATAAGAATAATACAGCACACATTTAACACATTTACTCAAAATGCTGTTTTATTCACAGGACCTTCACCCTGGACTGAAGCTTCTCATCAAAACTGTGCTTCACATAATTTGAAGAACCCTTCAATGGCCTCTGGTGTAGCACCATGGACTTGGGTTCTTCAGTGTCGCATGATCCTTTCAGAAATCATTCAAGAATTGTCAATGCAGGAAACAGTTGTGCAGCCAAATATATTTTTTGAAACCTGTGATTTTTTCCCCCTCAGGACAAGTAAAAAACAACGTCATTTTTTTCCAAATTAAACATATTTCTAAAATGTAAATCTATGCTGTGACTTTTTTGTTCATTTAATAGATCCTTTGTTAATAAAATAAACTTATGCACAAAATTTAATGGAAAAAAATGTATTGCAGTCAAAAGATTGTAAACTATTTATGAAATGATTCGTAATTATATGGATTAAAGCACGAAACACTCGTGATCATCGTCATGTGGTGAATGTGGCCAATCATGAGAAGATGCGACGTCATATTTGAAATGAGCTCATTTTGTGCATACAGCCATAACATTTCTCAGTTTAAACGTTTGTTGTATTATCTATGTTTTACTTTTAAATAAATATTGGCTCCTGTTATCTGAAAGTCATTCATGTTATTCAAACTATTACATTTATACATGCATTCATGCAAAAAATCTGAAAACATATGCATAAAAATATAAGACATTCACAAAAAAGGCGCTATACTCTTTAAGATTTTATACACTATATTTACTCCATAAAATTGGCAACAGATTACAAGCAATAGTATTAATTAAATTCAACAAATAAGATTTAATTCAAATTTATCAGATGCTTACAAATCTGTTTAATTTGACAAAAGTCAGCACGGTCTCTACACTCCCACTACTCTTGAAAGTTTAAGATCCATTAACGTGTTCTAATCCAAGCGAATATACAAGAATGAGGTGGCTGAAGCCTCTCTAAAATCTTTGTAATGAACTTCATTCTTCATTCATTTTCAGGGCACTTCAGCCTCAATGCATCATTTGCCATTTGCATAATATGTTTAAATGCTCTCAGAATCAGAACATCCACGTCATTTTGTGTATCAATTTCCTCATGGTAGCACTTCACAGGGAAGATGTGACTCACTGAGATCCCCGTATGTTCAGAGTACTCCTCCAACTGGAAAATAACAAACATATAGTCAACTGTTATGTGCTAAGTACATGTAACCTGCAACAAACTACAAAATTATGGAATGATTTTAGACTCAAAATTATTAATAGATGCACGCACAATTATCCATGCGCTACATAAAATTAAACGCATGCTTATTACAAACACACAAATACCTTTCGATTTGAGTATGTGTACATCAGGATTAAATGCTTGTACAGTTATTTGTACAAATAAAGACGTGTTTGCGAATAAAACTGCTCTGTTCTACATTAATATATCATAAATTGCGCATGCAAAAAGGAATCTGTGTATTTGTGAATCAGGTGACACACATTCATTTATTGTTGTTTTGTTCGACTCGATCTTGTTCGGTTCATTTGGATTTGGAGACTACATTTTTGCATTTTTACAGCTTTTTTACACACAAATACGATTTGGAAAAACTTGCAAATGTGCGTTTCTACACTGAAACAAATGGTGTTCAACTGGTGTCTGCAGAATTATGAATTAAATTAATGTGCTGGGTTCAAAGTAATTTTGTGAGTATAAATATTCTATCTTCTATTAAAATGTCATAATTTGCACGTGCGTACATTTATTCATTTCTTGCTCGAGTTGATCCTGTTCGGTTCATTTGGATTTTGAGACCCATTTTCCGCGGTTTTTAGCATCACTGAAACACACGCACATTCACTGAAAGACAAGACAGGCAGATACCACTAGGTGGCAGTCAACAACGTCTCCAAGACGCTTCAAGAAAGCTACTTGCAAAACTCAAAAAACTCTGCCCAAGTAAATTTAGTAATTTAATAAATTTAAAAAAGGTAATGGATAAAGAATATCATGTTTCATGTTATTCCAGGCAAACTGGATGATGATCAAATCAGATCTCTGTGTGTGGAGCAAACAAAAATATCACTGGATTAATGGCAAAATGAATGTTTGGAAATGTGAACTGATTCCTACTAAAACACTATAACAGTTTTATTCGCAAACACGTCTTTATTTGTACAAATCGCTGTACAAGCATTTAATCCTGAATGTACACATACTCAAATTGAATGGTGTTTGTGTGTTTGTAATAAGAAGCATGCATTACATTTATGTAGTGCATGGATAATTGTGCGTGTGTCTATTAATCATTCTAAATCATTCCATACATAATTAGTAAAAATGTAAGCTTTTAAACCAGATTTCAGTTTGAAGTGTGACAGAAGCAAGAAGGATCATCCTTAATTCTGTACAGAAAAAGAAATGGACAGAATATTTTTGACATTATAATTGCAATTACCTTCTCTTTTATCTTCCTGCTAGAGTAGATTTTCCTTAAGTCATTTTTTACCAGTGGACATGCTTCATCTGGCTTTGTCAGGATCATTACCTGAGGAATTTCTGTTGAAGCTGACAATGAACACAAATGTTTATTTATTGTGTGATCTATGACTTGTTACACTAATATGTCAGTAGCTAGATTAGTGTGCTATTAAAATATGACATTGCTCAATGAATTTTGTATTGTTCGTAACAATGCATATCTTGGCAGAAGGTCACAGTAATATCATTTTTGGTAAATTAATTTATACTGATAAGAGAGGGACAGATGGGGGTATCATAAATAAGCCTGTTAAGACAGTCCAACACAGTCTCACGACCAATTCGTACCTATTCGTATGAGGTGCCAAATTTGTGCTCATTTGTACTAATTCGTACAACATCACTCATACAATTTTGTACGATTTGTCTAAAACCCTGTGAGGGGTAGGTTTAGGGGCGGGATTAGGTGTAGGTTATTCATACAAATTCATATGAACTGGCAACTCGTACAATACGTGCGATTTAGAAGAAATCCTATGAATTTGTACGAATGAGGTCGACGAATTAGGCACCTCGTAAAAAATATGTATGAATTGCCATAAGATCAGGTTGGACAGTCAGCGCAGCTTTTTGTTTGCTTTATAGGCCACTATTAGAGACTGTCAACCACAAAGCAGTGACTCTCTCATTGAATTGTTGATGCCATGGATTGGCTTATGGCTCAGAACGTTTACAATGTCCTATAAGTGCGAGAGCCCACATCACACGGGGTATGGGCTCCTCGTGGGCATGGTCCAGTAGGATCTCTATTGGTGAGATTTGTACGGCTGCCACATTTGGCACATTTTACAACTTGCATTGCAGAGACGGGTTCTTTAGGTTTGAATAGCCATTCTTTCCCCTTTTGCTGAATCTGGATGTATTTTGTGCTCTTAACGTTTTTAAAACGTTCCACTAACAACACAATGATAATGTTTTTAAAATGTTTATCAATTGCAGATAACTTAAGGGAAACATTATGCAAGAACCTTTAGAGGACGTTAGCCAAAGTTACAAGAACATTCCCTGTTGGCCGGGTAGTTCCTCAGGTAACAGAGGTTATGCTTGTAACCAGAGCATTTGCGGTTCCCCTTCAGTAGAGTTCACTCCGACGTTACACATGGGATCTCGTCTAAGAGACCAATCGTCTTCGAGTCTTTGGAAAAAGGCCAATCAATATTGGCGTGCAATAACCACACCCTGGTGCACCTTATCACAGTGTGAGTATAAGAGGGCACGGCTGGATTGCACTTGCAGCTTTTCACTGAGGAGCCAAGTCTGAACGCATCATATGCTGTTGAGTCTGCTGAAGAAGAGAATCTTCAAAACAAAAAGAGTTCCTGTGGAATTCATGCTCTCTCGCCGTTTAAACCAGAGCTGGGCAGTTGACAATGGAACCTGCGGGATTGGTAGCCTTTATAAAGGCTTGAGCAAGCCGATCTTTTGCTCGCCATCGAGAGACCTCCCTCTGAGTGCACACGGTGCCGCGAAGAGGTCCTCCGTGGGCAACCAGGCTGCACTAAAGAGCAATTTCCAAGCGTGGTTTCATAGCCATTCTCCGGAATGTCTATGCGGCCGTGCGCTTCTGAGTGTCGATTCTGCCTCGCCACAGACCCCTTCTGCGGTTTGCATTCGAGGGTAGAGCGTATCAGTACAAGGTTCTCCCATTTGGCCTGTCGCTGTCTCCCTGAGTTTTCACCAAGCTCGCGGAGGGGTCTCTGTTTGCCTTATGGGCATCCACATCCTCAACTACCTCAACGACTGGCTTATAATAGCCCACTCACTCACTCCTAGAGGTGAGCTTGGGCACCTGGACAGGTGTTCGACTGCTGTGGCATATCAATTGCCTCGAGTTGCTGGCCTTGGTTCTGGCCCTTCGTCGCTTTCGACCGATGTTGCTCCACAAGCACGTGCTCGTCCAGACGGACAACACTGCAGCCGTTGCGTACATCAACCATCAGGGTGGTCTACGCTCCCGCCGCATGTCGCAACTCGCCCGCCATCTGCTCCTGTGGAGTCACACTTGGCTGACATCGCTGCGCGCTGTTCATATTCCAGGGATACGCTGTAAGACGGGGTCTGTTCGTCGACTGGAGCTCCTTACGCCAAGAGGTCCCACAGAGATGTTCG
The DNA here is from genome assembly GCA_032361065.1 of Enteromius trimaculatus. Lineage (NCBI taxonomy): Eukaryota > Metazoa > Chordata > Actinopteri > Cypriniformes > Cyprinidae > Enteromius > Enteromius trimaculatus. Next base: position 735,553 of record JAUMHP010000001.1, on the reverse strand, counting down.
ATTGCAGTTGTGCTTTCCTTACTGCAGGAAAAGCTGGAGCGCAGGCTGTCCCCTTCAACTATTAAAGTGTATGTTGCTGCCATCGCAGCATACAATGATGCAGTGGACAGCCAGTCCCTAGGTAAGCACCAACTCACCCCAGGGCGTTGGGAAGGCTATGCGCAGACTCTCCTGTCGACACGCTTGCCCGTCTTTCGGCACCGGTGTCTCCGCGTAGCGCGGCCTCAGGGTCGTGGCCTTTTCCACGGGTCTGTTGCCATATGTAACGTCGGAGTGAACTTGACTGAAGGGGAACATCTAGGTTACGTAGAGACATTACATTCCCTTGCCACAACCCTGGGTCGCGCTGACGCAGACTCGGCTCCTCAGCGAAAACCTGCAAGTGCAGGTAGATGTAGATATGCTGCTGTTACTGTAGCTGTAGTAAGTAGCCTAGAACCTGGAACCAGCAGTGCAAGTAGTCCATTTACTATGACAGAGGTAATAAAGACCATCTATAAAATTTTCTTGCTTTTATACTCACCTAGTTCATCTGCCTTACTCTTTATATATTTCACCTTCTTATAGATATTGTCATCATCCGCCACTGATATTTTGTCAGCTGGCATGACAAACACAAGGCAGTATGTCTGATCCTGAAGGCTTGGATTACTTCTGTAGTACTCATCTTCAGCAGAAATGGAAGAGTTTGGTTTAAACTGAAAAAAGGCACATTAGAGAGATGGTTAAGGGTAATATAGTTATATCCTAATATGTGATTAATATAAGTAAAGTACACCAACTGTGTAAATGAATAGGTCTCACTTTGTATCTTTCCTTTATGTATCCCTCCATGGCTTTGACAATGTCATCTCTATGAATGCCATGTAAATCCTCAGACTCTAAGCCCATGGTGTCACTTAAGACAAATGGCATACGAGATTGTCCATTTCTTATGTGATATGTTTTATACTGTAAGATAAAAGCATGAATGTGACAAATAAATATATATTTAGCTATTTCAATGCAATTAATGTGACCATAAATGAAATAGAAACCAACATTTTTATTTGAATAGACTATTCAAATGAAAGTGCCTAAGAATGCAAGGACCTAAGAATACCCTTCTCCAAAAAGGGCCCACCGGTGAATCTCTGTCATTTCTATAACTGGTTAGTTAATTGTTTGTTTTTTAGAGCAAAATTTATCATCCAATGTCTAAAGCAGTGCTGCAAGGTAGGAGTGCCCTCTGGTGGGGACCGTCTGGGATCGTTACACAAATATGTACAGTTCACAAATATTTTCAATAAATAAATATTACTAAAGAGCAAATCAAAGAATGTATTTCGGTACATTTCGAAATAAGACCACATGAATATGTTAAGATTTCATTCATTTTAGTCAATAAAGTTGCAGATTTCAGCTATTGTTTTGTTAGGACTGATATACAAAATAGAAAAAAACTTAATTTAAAGGCTTTCTATCAGTTTCTTGTGACCATAAACATTTAAGCATAAGGCATTAATGTGGCTTTAATCACAACGCAACGTTAAGGTTTCACATTCACCATGAAGCCAGTAAATGTGGTGTTTACATGAAATAACTGTATAAGTTTACATTATAGTACCAGAGTCTGCTTATCAGTAAGAGATAAAACCAGCATCTTCCATCCGAAGACTTGTGTTGCATTTCACGTTGGAACCAGATGTTCTAAAATGCTAACATTCTACAAAGTGACAATTTCATAAGGAAGAGTGAAAAAGTGAAAACCTAAATTCACCTAGAATTTCTTTTACATGTACTAATTTAAAATATAATATGCGCATACGCACATTTTCTTATAAATCTGACTAAATAAGCAGTTATTTCTGAAAGGTTCATAATGCATAAATGATGCGCAAACCATATATGAAATTTTGCAAACCACTAAAATGGAAATTTCACACTCATAAAGCATATTCATACTTACTAATTTTGAAAAGGTTGTGGTAGTGTCAGTTGTTTTGTTAACAAGGGCTTCATTTGTGATTCTTTTTTGGAAAACACTATTGAGTGAGTTGATGAAGCTGGACTTTCCTGATCCAACCTGTCCAACTACCAGGATCCTGGCATACTTAATGTTTGGATCGCTCAGCTTAAACTTTTTCAGTGTTTCCTCCAAATCATCTTTCTCGCTGTTTAAAAACAAAGAATACATACAGACTTCACGTTTTCCTGAATGCCACTGACTCAAATTATCCTGTCACTCCAATTAAAATGACTATTTCACATGTCTGTCAAGGCCAATTTAGTTTAAATGAACTAAATTAAACCGCAACCAATTTCTAAATTCTGTCCAATCCAACAGATGACAAAATATTTGGTATACAGACATATTTTTGTTGAAATACTTTTTCCCCACTTACTTCCAGGGAGTGTCCCTCCATGGTTTTGTAAATTCTGTAAAAAAAAAGAAAAAAAAGAATGTGATTCATATATCAATACAAATAATGCAAAGCGCATTATCTTTTCCCCAAAATGTTCATGTTTTTATTTTCATGTTTATTTATTTGTGTGTGCGGGTTTATGTGGTTTATGAGGACACTAATTTGTATAATGACAAGGGTATGACATAGGTATTGCAATATGTAGATGTTTTTTTCAGTGTCCCAGTAATTCAAAAGGCTTAAAAAACATACTAAATGGTGTTTTTTTTTATTATTATTTAAAAATGCACATACAGTAGTTTCCAGTAAGGGGTAGGTTTTGTACAGTATAAAAACCATTACACCTATGGAGAGTCCCCATAAATCACAATTTTTTTTTTTTTTTTAAATTGAATTCTATAATGGACATTCTGACTCTAGCCCTAATAATAAGGATAAGTAAGATATGACCTGTTAATAGTAACAGTTAGAAAAGAAACTAGCGTTTAAAAATAAGTACTATGTATTGATAAGTGCCAGGTACTAGTATCAAATGAAAAGTAATTTAAAAATAAGCAGTATCTAATGAATATATAATATTAACATTTAAAAAGATTAATCACAATTTAAGCGCATTCTAGTCAGAACTGCATAGTGGATGGATTACAGAAGGCCAACTTACTGATCTACTTTTTAAACATATCATTATTATTACTATTTTGAGACTAAAATTTCTGAATTATACTCATTAGCCCTTTGGACTCAATCAGACTTCCCTTCATTAAAACTACTTTAAGCTTCCACTCTTGGACGTCTCCTTTTAGATGTCAAATAAACGTCTATTAGATGTCTTTAAGATGTTTATGACTTAGAATGTAAGTCCTTACACAATCCAACATGTTTAAAATTGAACTGGAAATTAGGTGCTGGGCGTCCAGCCAGAGGAGAACTGGACCCAACTAAGCCTGGTTCTCC
>JAUMHP010000001.1:710987-724317 GCA_032361065.1 Enteromius trimaculatus | reverse complement strand
GGAGATTGTCTTGACCAGGACCACACCCCTAAATGCATTGAAGCAACTGCCATGTGATTGGTTGATTAGATAATTGCGTTAATGAGAAATTGAACAGGTGTTCCTAATAATCCTTTAGGTGAGTGTATTTATACACTGCCGTTCAAACATTTTGGGTCAGTAAGATATTTAGTGGTTTCTAAAGATGTTTCTTCTGCTCATCAAGACTGCATTTATTAGATTTAAAATCCAGAAAAAAATTTAATATTGTGCAATATTGTTTTAATTTAAAATAACTTTTCTGTGTAAATATATTTGAAAATGTAATTTATTCATGTGATACAAAGCATCATTACTGCAGTCTTCATTGTCACTTTCAGACCTTTCAGAAATCATTCTAATGTACATAGTACACGCATATGCAAACGAAACATTGATTTTCGATGTGATTAATCGTGATTAATCATTTGACAGCAGTAAAAATAAAACCAAACAATAGTATGAGTGTATGTATATGTATGCATGTATGTCTATCCAAGAAAATAAATACACCCAACAGTACAGTAAAACCCCCCCAAATATTTTCCAATATGTTATTAATACAATTATAAATACCTACCTCAGTATAAATGACATATTTATACATTATACATTTTATGGAGGTGCCAAGGATGATCATATTTGGGGTCTGCGACATCTGTAAACCTTTTCCACTAAGAACCTTTTGCACAATGGAAAGTTTTCGTGAATGTTGAATTTTCTTCATGGACCATATGGATAACAATAAAGAACCGTTATTTTGTAAGATTTCAAATAAATGCATTTTAAATTCATTCAATCATTCGATCATTAAATTAATCTCAAATCAATGACAAAATGCGGGTTTATATTGTGACAATTTTCCCCATACATTGTGACAATTTACCCAATGCAGTGTGGGCTGAATTGTGAATTAAAAAAACAACAACAAAGATTTAGTTTTCCTGGGCAGTGTGGAAATCTTCATTAATGTTTTGTGGCCAAGATTGTAAGGTATGTGTTAATATTTAAATGAACCCCATGCTTAGTGAGTGTGACAACTAGCCCCTCTAATCAATTGTTAAGCGCGTGATGATTCCGTGACTTGCGCAAGAGGGCGGGGAGCCTCGAGAGGGAATGAAGGAGCAGAAAACGAGCATTCTCAAATAACAACGAGACCCTGGATCGTAGTTAAAGATTATTCGCGTGAGAGGAAGTGAATGACATTGGCACATCAGGTAAGAGACCTGTTAACGTAATCCATTCACGAGAGCGCGCGACAGCTCTGATTGATGTTCAGTTATTATCATACTGTGCGCGTCGATTGCTCTTAATTGTGAATGTGCAATATGCCAAATAACAACAAGACAAATGATCCGTCTTTCCGACAGCAACGTGATATTGCAATTTTATTTTCCCGCCGTAAAAATTACACTACATGCTCGACGTTGAGGCTCCATTTTTCTAAAAATAGCTTTGTTGGATCTGTCAGGTGACCTCGACGTGTCAATGTTAATCTCGCGTTTATCACCTAGACTAAACTGACTCAGAGTGTTTCATAGCATGCAGTAAAATGCAACTTCGTACAAAGTCAACTGGCTGGAGAGAAAACACATTCATATGTAGGAACAAATAAATAACCACTGCAATGCTTGGTTGCATAAAACAAAAGAACTGGTTTTACTTGCACAGAATAGCCTAGGTATATAGCATTGTGGAGATGATGGGGCAAGTTGTCACACTTTTTTACTCCAGTTAAATATTTTTCAGGTTAGGTGTATTTTTAATGTCAGTATTCAAGGAAATTTAGATACCAGTACATTATAAAGTGCAACATAAAATTTGAATGAATTATTTAGATCCAATAGAGAAAAACGCTTTCTGTGCTCGCATCTATACACACACATATTATTAATGTTAATTGTTAGTTATGTTATAAGCATACATGACAACCCCAATGAATGAATCTGTCTCTCGACAGCATGAGTTTTCCCATGTGTGAAATCTGACATTTTTCCCAGAAATGTACTCCGAGGAATGGAGCAGGAATCGGCAGGGTAGAGAGAAGCCTGTGATCACGAATTTCAGCTTCAGTCAGCTGCCAGATGAGGAGAAGACGGGTAGGATAAAACCTCATACTGCTCAAGGTGAGTTACTGATGTACAACACACATAATATTAAGCAATAACCGAATATGCTTATCTCAGGGCCATAAAAAAGTGCACATACGTGATAATGCATGAAATTGCTCTTACAAAATGTGTTGAGTGCATATATGGGTAGTTGACGTATCAATGTTTGATATTAGTGTGACAGAAAAATTAACAATAAATAAATAAATAATAATATATAATTAACATTAAAGATAAACCATGCTATTTGTAACTCTAAGAATGAAGATATATTATTCTCATATTATTTGTATGTTTTTTTTCTACATTTTTGCTGTGTCACACCATAGGACACGGTTAAATTTGTATTTGTCAATTACTCACATATACTGATGAATACAATGCATGCATTAGGTTATCATTGATATGGATGTGGATATGATGCCTGAATGTCCCAAAATGTAAATAAATTCCCAAGGATGTACAAAACTGTTAACGTAATTAAAGTTCCCTCTGAGATTTTGAGCAAATATTAGAATTATTCAACAGCGCATACATTCATGGTTTTACAATGTTGTTTTGTAATATTTATAATAAACCAAAATATTTTTTCGTTTTGTAACTTTTATTGAAGTTGTTTGCATTTTTAAATAATTATTAAAACATATTATTTTATTTTGCATTATTTGCTTTTTTGTCAAGTCACAAACCCCATGCAGTTTCCTTACAAAACCCCTGGGGTTTGCAAATCCTATTTTGGGAAACTCTGCATTAGTGTAAGCCACCATCATGCACAACACAAAAGAGTTGATTTTTTTTTTTTATAGACAACAGGCCTTAGCTGCTTTGTCATTCTGGTTGCTATGTAAGCTTGTGTCTTAATTCCAGACTCAGAGGAATCCATTCCTGATGATCGCTATCATAGCATCTATTTTGCCATGCTGTTGGCTGGTGTCGGCTTTCTGCTGCCATACAATAGTTTCATCACCGATGTGGACTACCTTCACCGGAAATTCAAAGGTGTGATGCAACCAACCCGCCGCACCTCACAGAAAAGACTAAATTAAATTCACAGAGCTGTAGGCGGGTAAGTGACAACTATGCATTGCACTGTTAAAATACTTCTCTTCCTTTGTCAGGCACCTCGATTGTGTTCGACATGAGTTTGACGTATATTCTGGTGGCTCTCAGTGCTGTCATTGTGAACAATGCACTCGTGGAGAGACTGAGCTTAAACACTCGCATCTGTGTGGGTGAGAACATGCAAAAACACATCAAAATAAAGTCTAAGACGAATTCACAAGCTCCTCCGCACTATTTTCTACCCTTATATTTGTTTTATTTCATTGCAAAATCACTAAATGTCCTGCGTTGCATGAATAGGATATCTGTTTGCGTTGGGACCTTTGGTGTTTGTGAGTGTATTTGATGTCTGGTTGGAGCTTTTTGACACTCAGCAGTCCTATGCTGTTACTCTGGCTGCAATTGCCATTGTTGCATTTGGATGCACTGGTGAGTATATACATGCAATTATGCTCTTGCCATCTGCCTACATTGTGCTTTTGCCATATGTAAACATTGTCCTTTTGACCTTTACAGTGCAGCAGTCCAGTTTCTATGGTTACACTGGGATGCTGCCCAAGAGGTACACACAGGGAGTGATGACTGGAGAGAGTGAGCCAAACTTCCATCACCGCATGACTGCAATTATAACCATTATATTAGAATAAATGTATTGTTTGTTTTACATTATTGTACCCCATTCTCATTACTGTAATGCATCTTTGTTTAACTTATAGGATATTCTTAGTAATAGTAATTAATGTAGCAATTAAGGGAATGGGTCTCCCAAAAATTAAAGTTTGATAGAAATGTAGTCATCCACAGGACGTCTTAAGATTAATTGACTGAGTATTTACTCACTCTCAGGCCAAGATGTAAATGATTTTGTTTCTTCATCAGAAAATGTTGAGAAATTTAGCATAACATCACTTAAATGAATGGCTCCTTTGCAGTGAATGGGTGCCATCAGAACGAGTCCAAACAGCTGATAAAACCATCACTAGTGTTTTGTAAGAAAGGCATTTTAACTTTAAACATCACTTTTGACAAAAATACAATAATCCATAATGGCACTTCCTCCAGTGGAAAAGTCCATACAATGTTGTCTTTTTACATTAAAATGCAACAACATATTTGCTTAGGGCTATTTTGGCCTGTTTTCTCTCATAGTGCATATTTCTCTCCTGATTCAGGTGACACAGTTTTTTTCACTGGAGAAAAAATCTTGTGAAAAGAGAGCAAATTGTAAAGTTTTATATTTTATTATTACATTTTAATAATGAAGGATAGAAGTATATGCAATTTAAAATACATTTTCACATCACAGTAATGAGAATTTATATATATATATATATATATATATATATATATATATTAATTAGTGATATGATTTATTTTTCCAAAATATGAATTCATTGCAATATCACATGCAGTGTTCGTCTGTATTACAGTTGATGTTTTTCTGTCACTTATGGCTGTTTCAGGCACTGCGGGAGTTATCGTGTCTCTGAGTCGCATTTTTACAAAGCTGCTGGTGGAAGACGAGAAGAACAACACCATCATCTTCTTCCTGTTCTCTGTCTCAATAGAGACGCTGTGTTTTCTATTACACGTTGTGGTGCGACGGACTCACTTTGTCCGTTATCACACCGAAAGAGCTCACAACAGCTGGCTCAAAGGACAGATTAATAATGTTATGACCAAAAAGAACAGTGGATATCAGATACATTACGACAGCAGCGCAGAAGAAGAGGTGAGTTCAAACATAGACATGATGGTTTCCACTTGATTTTTTGGGAGTTTTGGGGTGTGGGGTCTTTAGCCTTATGCTGCTGACAGGTTTTGTAAGGTTTCTGCGAGTCTGTGGCTAACTATTTTCAATCTGACCTTGCAATTTTGAAATTTGTTTTTCAAAACTTAATAAGCTTCCTACATAAACAGCTACACTCTCTCGGGTAGTTCCAAATCTTTATGGAGTTCTTTTTTTTTTTGTTGAACACAAAGGAAGATATTTTAAAGGAAGTTTTGGGTCACCATTGACTTCCATAGTATTTTTTTCCCCTACTATGGAAGTCAGTGGTGAAACAAAACAGCCTGGTTACAAACCTTCTTCAAGATATCTTCTTTTGTTTTTGGCAGAACAAAGAAATCCATACAGGTTTGGAAATACTTGATGGTGAGTAAATGATGACAGAATTTTCATTTTTGGTTAAACTATTCCTTTAAATGTACTGATTGAGCACTGGTGGTGTACTTGCAATCTTTAAAGTATATTTCTAAAAAAACATCTGTATCTGGAGAGAATATATTATTAATTAAATAAAACCAGTACAATTTGAGTGTGCTTCTTAACAAAATGGTGCCATATCAATATAAAATGTTTATTTCCCCCATATTTGTTGTAAGCAGTAGACAGCTCAACCAGATTTTGAGACAGCCATTGTTTAGGATGACTTGCTTAAAGATAAAATTGACATTGACTCATGGCTTTTTCACAAATTAGGATGGAGTGGCGTCAAGCACAGTTGACGATGCTGATGCAGTTAATCTGGGTAACTGTTCCCATGGAGACGGAATATACGTCAGATTTGATGTTCCCAAACCAGACACCAAAAGGAGCTGGATGAGCGTGAAGGGTGAGCTATAGGTTTAATCAGAAAATTATAGCTCTTCAGTGAACATACTACTAAATAAACTTATAGTTCACACAAATATAAAAATATATTGAGAATTTACTAACCCTTAGGCCATCCGAGTCTGTTTCATCATCAGAAAATTTAGAGTAATATAACATTGCATGACTTGAATTAATGGATCCCATTCCCAGTGAATGGGTGCCATCAGATTGAGAGTTCAAACAGCTGATAAAAACATCACAATAAACCACAAGGAATCTACTCCAGTTCATCAGTTTACATATTATGAACAGCTGCATGTTTGTAAGAAACAAATAAATAATTAAGGCATTTTTAACTTTAAACCGTTGAGTTCTCTACACCGTTTATTTCTCCAGTGAAAAGAAACGAGAGAAAAATGCACAGATGTAACACCGTTTATACGCAAAATCAGTCCTGAATATTTCTAAACAAACATGTCAGTGGATTTTGATGTGAGAGGACAACAGGGGATATATTCTTCACTGTGGTTTACTTGTGGATTATTGTGATGTTTTTATCAGCTGTTGGGAATCTAGTGATGCGATTCAGTTCTGATGAAGAAACAAAATCATTTAGATTTCTGGTGGCCTGAAGGTAAGCACATTTAAGTTTTTGGTGACCTGTTGCTGTAAGCTCAATTAACATTGTAGTTTTTTGGCATTACATATGATGACTTTGTTACAGAGCTCCTGGGTCGGAGGTGTGCTGTTGCTCGGGTGATCTGGCCCTACATGCTCTCAATTTTGGTGACATATTTCATCACACTGTGTCTGTTCCCTGGTTTGGAGTCAGAGTTGCGTAACGATACACTGGGAGAATGGCTGCCTATTCTCACCATGGCCCTGTTCAACATGGCAGACTTTGTGGGCAAGGTGAAATCCAGTTGTTTGATGTCATACACATGCCTATATTATTATTTACAAATGGCAAATGTTCAAAGCTCTTTATGCATCTCTTTAGATCTTGGCAGCGTGTCCGTATGAGTGGGGCGGTGTGCAGCTGCTGGTGTGTTCGTGTTTGCGTGTTCTCTTCCTGCCGCTGTTTGTGATGTGCGTGTCACCCGTGCAGCGCCCCCTGCTGGCGCACCCAGCCTGGCCCTGCGGCCTGTCCGTGATGCTGGGAATTAGTAACGGTTACCTTGGCTCTGTACCAATGATACAGGCGGCTGGCAAGGTGCCGCTTCAGCAGCGAGAAGTAGCAGGTGAGTATGACTGACACTTGAGTAATTATCCATACAAAACATTTATTCCTCAGGAGATTTAGTGTTATCACTCATGCTTTGAGATGTGAAGGCACGTATTGAATTAATTACTGTAGTGAAGATGTCTTTAGGTTAAAATGTTTAGGTTTGAGACTCTGAAATCACTAGAATTTTCATTTTATGATTTCTATACTTTAGTTAAAACCACCTGTTCTCACATCATAAATAAATACCTAATATTTTAATAACACTGTCAGAAATTAAAACTGAAACGCATTTTCCTAAAGATGCTTTTTTCATATTTCACCTGTTACTCTGGTGGGCTTTGTTTTTCAATCATTTTAAGTAATTGTATCTGTGTTTTCTGTCACAATTACCACAAAAGTCAATAAAGTTTCAAATGTAAATAAATCAGCTGTTTAGGGTATTTAGGTATTAGATAGGTCTGGTAACAGCCTCAAGACAGCTTATTGCTAAAACATCTACCTTTTTTTTTTTTAATTTTACGTTTTAGGGGAGAGTTTTAATATCATTAGTGACATGCCCTTTGATAAGATGTTTACCTGGGTAGATGTACATGTCAGTCATCAGATCCATCTCCACTGTAGAGCAGAACCGAAGCCCATCCTCTGCGAGCAGCTGACAAGTTCTACGTATCAACCTCTAGAGGGCAGTTACACATAGTGTACAGTTTATCCAGAAAGCTTCACTTTTTCTACAGTTTGTTATATTACAGCCTTTTTGCAAAATGGATTAAATTCACTATTTCCCTCAAAATTCTACAAACAGTACCCCATTTGATTGGACATGATTTGGAAAGGCACACGCCTGCCTATATGAGGTCCTACAGTTAAATATTCGGATTGTATCAAGGCACAGATCTGGGGAAGGGTCCAGAAAATGTTTTTAGCATTGAAGGTGGTTCACATGAGCATGTAGTCTCTGTTACTCATAGTGGAAGAATGCTGGAACAACTAGGACTCTCTGTAGAGCTGGCCTGCTGAGCTCTAGAACTGAGCAAGTGATGGAGAAGGGCTTGGGTTAGTGTGGTGACCAAGAACCTGATAGTCACTCTAGTTGAGCTCCATGATCATATGTGACCCTGGACAACAAAACCAGCCATTTTCTGAAAATAAGATTTATACATGATCTGAAAGCTGAATAAATAAGCGTCCCATTGTTGTATGTTTTGGATGGACTGGGCAATATTTGACCGAGATACAACTATATGAAAATCTGGAATCTGAGGGTACAGAAAAATCAAAATGCTGAGAAAATCACCTTTAAAGTTCTCACATGAAGATCTAATCAATGCATATTACTAATCAAAAATTAAGATGTAATATATTTTTAGTAAGAAATTGACTAAATACCTTCATGGAATATGATCTTTACTTACTATCGTAAGAATTTTTGCAAAAAAATAAATAAATAAAACATTTTTACCTATACACTGTATTTTGGCTATTGCTACAAATGTACCCCAGCGACTCAAGACTGGTTTTGTGGTCCAGGGTCACATATATGCATATGGGAGGAACAAATATCACTGCAACGCCCAACCAATCTGGGCTTTATGGCCAACCAATCTGGGCTTTATGGTGACATTTCTGTCTGAGAGAAGCAACTGATATATTTAAATGTTTTTCTTTTACAGGGAACACAATGACTGTATCATACATGGCTGGACTGATGCTCGGCTCGGCTGTGTCTTACTCAACATACAGCTTGACCTCACAGGCACATACGACTCACACACTGAAGCTCAACAACACACTTACATTACACAGCTATATACCCGGCCACTGAGTCTCTCTCACATGTAAACTGTTTTGTATAGTTGTTAATATAAGAATAAAGAACATTTCCAGAGACTGTCCCTGCTGAAAACACCAGCTTAGAACAGAGTTTGCATACTGGTCCAGTCTGGTTTATCCAAGGAAAGTCTGCTGTTTAAGCAAGTGAAGAATCCCAGTTGGGACACCAGCATATTAGAATTTCATTGTGGTGACCAGCATCTAAAACACAACATATGCTGGTGAGCAGCTACATATGCTGATTTGCTCATCAGGGATGTTGGCTCATATAAAATGTGTTGAAATATTCATTAGAGTATTATCCAAGACTGTCTGAAGAACCATCGCCTTGTTAAATATATCGATGTTTGACTGTTCCTGTCATGTTTAAATGTACGCCCACCATGTGTAATTTACTGTAAGGTATGCTTTATAGTGCTGCTTCATGACTGGTTGATATAGTCGAGTTGGTGTTTTGTATAAATGATGTCCCTCCACTTCTACCTTAAACTAAGGTAACAAATAATGTTGACTGACATGTGAAACTGGTTATACTATACTGTTAGCTTTTTGCTTTGATGGGCAGGTAAATCTGAAATTGGAAGGATTTTCAGTTCACACAGATCGTGTCAGATGTGGGAATTTTTTAAAAGTTGAATGTTTTTAGAAAGCAAGTGCAGCGGTCAAATACATTGGTCTAGGGAGTACATAGAAAAACAACAATGTAATGGAAAAACAGATTCTGTGTGAATGGCCTATGATTGTATTTGATTCCATTGACAAATACAGCAACTATTGTAGCTGTGGAGCCCTTTCCCCTCATCATTCTGTCATTTTTACACTGTTTCTGTCAATAAAAGAATGAAATGGGTAGAAAAAGAGGTTGTTATTTTGAGAATGTCTGTGCTTGTAGGTTTTAAGGTTTTTTAGCAATTGCAGAATTTCCTAGTTCAGAATCAAGAGACTAGTTTAATCAAAATCCATTTACGATCTAAACCCTACATTTTCACTTTGTGTTGTTTATTTTCCTCAGCTGATGTTGGTTAAGGTAGGATGAGGTAGGTATGAAGTAGGATGAATGCGATTGTGGGGAGGCCTGTGTCAATGATGTTTAAGGGGCCCAGAAACCATAGTGGCACCCCTGCTGTCAGATGCCATAAAAACATCTGTCAATAAAACAAAATCCGGGCATGCAAATGCACATACACTTTTTTTTTTAGAAGCATCCAGTGCAAGTTTTGCGGTTTTAATGATTTTTATTAGAGGTTAATAGTTATACAGTTAAAACATTATAATAATAATAGTTACAGTTAATTAGTTAATAGTTTTTTTATAATTTTAATGAAACAATTCAGATGTAAACCACTCCAAATAGGTTCCGCTTAAATATGTTTTCTAAGTAATCACTCACTTGGCAAGGTTCTGTCTGATTTTGTTATTATTATTATTACCCTATTGTAACAACTGAAATGGTCTTCCATAAAGGTGCCACATATGACTTCCCGACAAGGCTAGATGTCACCCTACTACACGCCTTTGATGGCACAAGGGGGCTGAGTTTGTAGTTCGGCTAAAGACTCCTCCACTGGTGTCATTGCCACGTATCCTCAGTCTGCCATTTCAGAGATGGGGGCGAAATAGGTAATGCACATTGAGAGTTGATTCTCACTGATTTTTATTTAGAATAATTAAATTGAACTGGAGCAGTACAATAATGTCAAGGATATAACAAAAAAAAAAAAAAGGGAAAAAGTGATGCTTGCATATACAAATACATATAGGTAAACACGTTCAAACATGCACAGAGATATACTTGGATGCATAATAACATAATGAATAGAGTATGTTATTTACTGTTGATGAAAAAAAGAAACTAGTTAACAGATAGGTAAACAGATCTCAGTTAAAATAATTATTTTAAAGCTTGGGTCATATCACTCCAGCCGGAATATACACTATTATATGAGCAGAGACACATAAACTTATTCCACCACATATCTCCCTATAGCTACAATACATAAAACAAAGTTCGGTGTGTACCTACAGTGTAAGGTTTCACTTTATTTATACAAATTAACATTGTTTTGATTAGAGCATATAGAACAACTGGGGAATTACATGTCAAAACTTGTGTTTTAAGGATGTTCTTTGATTCTGTTAATTATAAAAATGTAGTCAGACACACAAAAAATACATACACACATACACACACACACACACACATATATAACTATATAATATATATATATATATATATATATATATTCTAAAAATAAAAGCTTTATTGTAAGACAATATTTAGACATCTTTATTTTTGGTATTTAAGTTTCTTTGCTGGGGGTTCAGTGGAACTATCAAACAACTCAAAAAGTTTAACTTTATAAAGCATTGCCAACGCTGTCTCTAAATCATTCACAGTCTTTTCTTTAGGAGCAATGTTCTCATTCTTTCCAATAAACCCTCCTGAGATCTGACATTTGTTATTCTGGTCTAAGCAGCAGTATGCAGTCCAGAAATGACTAGGCACGTTTACTCTATTGTTTATTTTCTGTGTACCGGGTACCACCCCTGTCACAATGTACATAGTATATTTGTTTAGACATTTTTCAGAGAGGATTTTTGTCATGTTTTTTTCTAGTACCCTCCAATGACCTCGGTTAAAAGAGGGGTCTTGTGGAGCAGCATTGGTGAGCGTGAAGGTGGCATCAGCACAGCTCTGAGACTGTGCCTGGAGGACTGGTGCCAGATGACCTTTGTCATACTGAGACTTCTCATAGTCTCCATTAAGAGCTTGATGCTCTCCAAGTCCTTGTTTCATGTTTGGTGATGCATCAAGCTGCAATAGAGAATCAATTGAAAATACGAACTTAAGGACAGTTCACATTGGGAGAGAAAAAGCATACTGATATGTGACACAGGCATTGAAGGCTGAAGTTTTAAATACGTCGAGTTTTGTGGAGAAACATTGGTGAGAGTGAAGGTGGCATCAGCATAGCTCTGAGTATTCATGGTAGACAGGTGCCAGATGACCTTTGAGGAAGTTGGGCTCCTTAAAATCAGTCTCCAAGTTCTTGTATTTTCCAACACAGTTTCACAACCAATTCATACATATTCGTACGAGGTGGCAAATTTGTGCCAATTCGTACGAATTTGTACGACCTCACTTGTCCGATTTAGTCCGATTTGTCTAAAACCACGTGATGGGTAGGTTTAGGGGCGGGGTTACGTTTAGGTTATCCGTACAAATTCATATGAATTGGCATTCGTAAAATAGGTATGATTTAGAATAAATCGTATGAATTTGTACGAGTGAGGTAATACAAATTCGTAAGAATTAGCCACCTCGTAAAATATGTACGAATTGCCGTGAGATCAGGTTGGTATTTTCACATCCTTCTCCAATTGCATGCTACTTTTCATTTTAATGTTATCAAGCTGCAAAAGTGAATCGAGAGCATGAGTTTAAAGACAAAATCATACCAATTAATGTGACATCTGTTTGCAAAATCTATGAAAAAATCTATGCACGTGCATGAACGTAATCAGCAAAGCATGTGTATATTTTCTAAAATGGTGAAAGACATAACTTGGGGGAGAAGAGATAGAGATTGATAGAGATTATAAGGAGCTACACTTCCACAAAGGTCATCTGGCACCCGTCCTCCAGGCAAACTCACAGATCTGTGACTTGACATAAAAAAAAAAAAAACCTTAACCCTACTTTCCTTCTTTCCCTTTCTAGCATGAACGTATTTGAACATTGCCTGCTATACAGTATTATGAGCACTTCCTAAGTTGTTTTTGCCTCTTTAAGACTTATTGCTTATTGTTTTTCCCCACCTGTTTGGTGCTTTGGATAAAAGCGTCTGCTAAATGAATAAATATAGAAGAATGGTTGAGTAAATTGTTATTTTTGTTTTCTTTGTGTAAAAAAAATAAATCAGAAGTTGAGCCACTGTATTTACATGTCTTACAGATGTTTTTACTTGGGATCATTTCAGTTGTGTTGCTGTTTATGGAGGGCCAGAATGTCTCTGATTTCATAAAAAATATCTTAATTTGTGTTCTGAAGATGAATGAAGATCTTACAGGTTTGAAGCGACAGGAGGGTAAGTAATTAATGACAACGTTTTCATTTTGGGGTGAACCCTTTCTCATGAATGTGTTTCTCTGATGCAGAAGCTTCTAAATATATTTTGTCTTAAACACTTTTTCTGCTGACATGGGGATACGAAAATAATTTGTGATTTTTACCCTTGTAAAGAAATCTAACATTTACTTTTGGTTGAGGTGTTTATTATTATTACTATTAATAGTAACAGATAATTAGTAATAGTTAATCAGACATGTCTCCATCCACATCAAAAGACAAAAGAAATCCTTACAACCTTTTCATTTAAAACCACAAAAAATAATGTAATACTAGAAGTAATTTATAATATTTCACTTACTTGAGGTTCAATGTACCACTTGTCTAGTCTGGTGCAGTTCTTTAGTCCTTCAAAC
>JAUMHP010000001.1:671334-690114 GCA_032361065.1 Enteromius trimaculatus | reverse complement strand
AATCCGGGTCATTTACAAGTGCACTATACTAATATTATATTTCGACTTTAATCTCGTAGTTTAGGTTGTTGTTTTTTTTTGGTTGCACTAAAGATTTTTTTTTTTTTAAATGTTATTTTATTTTTCCTGTTTTATAGTCATCAATCCTGTAGTCGTAGTCATCCATTTAGTTATTGGTTTGTTTTAAACATTAATGCTTTGCCATGCTAATCTACAAAACTATTGTTATTTAGATTTATTCATAAGTCAGATGAGTAATTTATTATTATTTTCCCCCCATCAGGTTCTATGCTGCAGAAATTGCCATTGGCTTGTTCTTTCTTCATTCAAAGGGAATTATTTACAGGTGAAACTAAGAATAAATATTAAATTCAAAAATCATTTAAAAATCTGTTGTAATAAGACACTAAGTACTCTGCATTAATAACAACAACATTTTTCAATATCCCACTGTGATGTAAATTATCCCTCATTTTAATTTGTGTCATTTTTTAAAAAAAATACCAAAATTAACAAAATTGAATCTCATATTTTGTGATGCTTTGCATTATTTAGAATCAAACTCATTGTTGTCAGAGCAAATATTAAATAACGTGTGTGTGTGTTTGTGTAGAGATCTGAAGCTGGATAATGTGATGTTGGATGCTGAAGGCCACATTAAAATTGCAGATTTTGGCATGTGCAAAGAGAACATGTTTGATGGGGCTACAACCAAAACCTTCTGTGGCACTCCAGACTACATTGCCCCAGAGGTGTGTGTGGATAAATGAGTGTGTATATGAGTCCGTTAATGCACACAAGGCATAAAATATATATATATATACACACTCCTGTTTTACAGATCATTGCATATCAGCCGTATGGCAAGTCTGTCGACTGGTGGGCTTATGGAGTTCTCCTCTATGAAATGCTGGCAGGACAGGTAAACTAATGCCACTTTATCATTCTGGGTCTAAATTCAGAGCCATTGTCAGGAGTAATTATGTTATTGTGATAGATGCAGTGATGCCAGTGTGCTTCTTGTTCTTTAGCCTCCTTTTGATGGCGAGGATGAAGATGAGCTTTTCCAGTCTATCATGGAGCATCATGTGTCTTACCCCAAATCCATGTCCAAAGAAGCAGTGGCCATATGCAAGGGGGTAGGTGACACACACAAACACACACTTTATACATTCCTGTGTATGCTTGCATGAACCAACAGACTCTGACACACTTCTGCAGCTGATGACCAAGCATCCAGGGAAGCGTCTGGGCTGTGGACCGGAGGGAGAGCGAGACATTAAGGAACACGCTTTCTTCCGCTACATGGACTGGGAAAAACTGCAAAACAAGGAAGTTCAACCTCCCTTCAAACCCAAAGCAGTAAGTAGTAATGCAGCTCTGTATGTATGTGTGTGGATGTGTGTGTGTGTGTGTGTGTGTTATCAGGTGGGTGCATTGCAGCTTGTGGCGATAAAATGTCATTCTTTGTACACTTTTCACAAGTACGAGTGATGGAGAATTTCTTCGTTATTTACAGTACTGTGCAAACGTCTTAGGCTACTAGTATTTTCACCTACTAAAAATGGTTCAAAGGTTTTTTTTAAGCATCTTGGAGACATCGCCACAGTTCTTCTGGATTGAGTCTGTCTCAGTTTGTTCTGTTACTTCACGTCATGTATATTACAATCATTATAAAAAATCATGTTTGGAAATATAAACTGATATTTCCAACTAACACGCTACCGCAAAAGATAGAAATAACCGACTTAAAAACCATTTTTTGTTGGTGAAAATACTACTGGCCTAAGACTTTTGCACAGCACTGTATGTGTCTATTTTTTTAGACAGGATTTGGTGTATGTGGCCAAGATGCTGTGGTTACAAAATGCTCTGTGCAGGAAGTAAAGCATCTTTTCATACTCTGCTGTTAAACCACAAAGATTCTGAAAACACAGATATGTGAGGCAGTGAAGGTTGCTTTTTCTATTAAGACACATAAAAGCTGCAGAAAACAATAATGGAACATTTTAAGAACTCAAGGATTTTTACTGTGTGGATTGACTCAGGATGTGGATACACAGTCAGCCAAAAATCTGTTTGCGCACCAGACTAAATGATATATAAACTGCATTCATTTTAAAGACATGGAGTGCACATTTTAATAAAATCATACATATGCTGTTTCAAAGCCAACCAGCTGCTTCGGCTGAACAATGTGCAAGTGATTAATGGTAATGCACTGCTTATCTGCCAACATCTGCATTATTTCAATTCATTTTCACGACTCAAGCTGCGCCTGGCACAGCATGTGCACTACACTGCTGAACAACAGAAGAAAAACCATCTGTAATTTAAAGATTGCTTATATATAGCATAGTAAAGTAAATGTAAATACACATATCACAGTATAGAAACAAACACAGTAAGACACAAAATTATATCAGTTTTAAAATGTAATTCATTCCTGTGATGGCAAAGTTGAATTTTCAGCATTGTTACTCCACTGCAACTGCAGTTATCTCACGATTTGCAACTAAGTTTAGGTCTTACTACTAAATTGACAATAATGCTACTTTTTAAGCTTTCAAATGGTATCTGAAATGAGTGTATCCATGGCAACTAGGCATTTGAAATCATGTTGTGAAGAGAGGCTGATGAGATTTATTTAATGCGTCTCCCACTTTTCAGATCATTCCTAAGCCCCTGCAGTTAACAGATCGTAAACAAGTTTGATTTAATCATTTGATTCATTTTGAATTCTTCATAAGTCTATACGTGCATAGATCTCCATGTGACAGTGCCGCCTGATTCAGTTTGAGGTTAGGTCATCTTTTTGTTCTTTGCTCTAACGTCGAAGCATATGTTTCTGATAATGCATTTGACTGTGGGCTGATTGGCCAGTTATAGCAAGCCCCGCCCCACATAATTCTGCATTAAGGATGTGTGAGGTGAGTTCAAAGAAAGCTTTCAAATACTGAACCAAAAGCCCATTGGCAGGTAAGTGATTTGCATACAGAACCGTTATTTCCTCACAATCCCTGCTCCTCACCCTCTCACTTCTTTTTGAACACTTGGAATTGTCCAATTCCATTTTTCTGAATGCTGCACATTCATCGCCTGAAAACTAAAGTGTTGTCTTCTAGCAGCACAACAATCTCAGCATCAGAAATATGTTTCTAACACAGAAAATGATGTGCATGAAACATTTTGCTCAAACAAGAGCAGGAAGGTGTTTGACTGACAGTATGTGCATACATTTTAGTTATGCAATGTAGGTATGTGCTCATCATTTTCTATCATTACACTTTCACTCAGTTAAGACTCTTTAACTACTGTTACTATTATCACACGAATATTTTTTATTTCATTTATTTTCCCACATTTGAAGCTTCCATTTGTCATTAATTCCTCATTTGTTTGCTCACGCCGTGCCATCATTTTCCCATCCCACATTTCTCTTCTCTCGTCTTCTCCACAGTGCGGTCGAGACGCAGAGAACTTTGATCGTTTTTTCACCCGCCATCCTCCCGTCCTGACCCCTCCTGACCAGGAAGTGATTCAAAACCTGGACCAAGAAGAATTTCAGGGCTTCTCGTACATTAATCCGAATTTTGCATCGGTGAAATCCAAGTAGCCAGTTTTAGCCAAGCTCAAAATAGGGACCAATGAGATTACAGATCTTGAATTTACATAATCTGAATGAGCCAATGAGAGAGTTCAACCAGATTGATGGAGAAATGGAGGTAATTTCTATTCATATTATTCCTTCCAGCTTATAATTTTTTTTGTTTGATTTAAAAGGATCAAGGAAAGAGTTTTATTAACTTTGTAAAAGAACTTATAAAGCGTTAATGTGTGGCAGCCTTATGAGATTTTGACTATTCGATGCTTGTATATCACAGACTGTAGTTTTACAAGTTTAAGGATGAATCCAGTGCCACGGACACATTTCACCCCCATATTTTATATAAACATATATTAGTGTTGTCAAACTCTTAATCACGATTAAGTGCATCCAAAAAAAAAAAAAGTGCATCTAAAGGATTTTTCTTTATATGATAATTGTGTGTACTGTGTATATTTATTATGTGTGTGTGTGTGTGTATATATATATATATATATATATATATATATATATATATATATATACAAACACATGCATGTATATATTTAAGTGAAATATGTTATGTTTATATATAAAATATAAGAATATTAGTTTAGAAATGTATATGCATGTAAATATTTTCAAGATATGTAATGTATGTGTTTGTATTTATATACATAATATGCACAGTAAATACACATTATATATTATGTGAACAAAAACCTTTATTTTGGATGTGATTAATCGTGATTAATCATTTAACAGCACTAATATATATGTGTGTGTGTGTGTGTATATATATATATATGTATGTATGTGTATATACTAACATGTATATACGTGTATTAAGTATAAGTGTTGTCTAATAATTAATCGCATCCAAAATAAAGTTTTTTGTTCACATAATGTGTGTGTACTGTGTATGCATACACACAAATAGTATATAATTTGAAAATATTTGCATGTATTTACATGTGTATATATTTATATTCATATTAATTATAAATATATATATATATATATATATATATATATACATACATAATAAATATACACAGTACACGCATTGATGTATTGTGACAAAAGATTGTAATTGGTTTTAAAACTAGGCTTGATTTTAGTTATTATCAGTTTGTTTGTTATTATTTTTCTTTTCATTTTGGGGGGGGAAATGTGCCCTAGAGGATTTGTAAGATTCATTCATTGTCTCAAATGATGACATATCTTTAGAATATTATATATAGCTGCCAAATCTCTTTCTCCCCACGCGCACACAAGAGCCATGCGCCTCAGATGAACCATTTACCGCTTATTGATCAGGATGTTTACTGGGTCACCCCATTTTAGTGCTTTTTTCAGTTGGGTGTTGTACGTGTGTTTGTGTGAAACTGTGCCAAGTCAGAGATTAAAGTTTAGGAACTGGTCATGCAACGTGTAGTTTTCCAACCAGTGCTGCTTGGATACTCATAAACCCATCCTTAAACCAACTGGAAATGACATAATTCCAGACATGATAAAGATGTTGTAACTACTTACGAGAACATATCTTTTATGTCATTATTCTGCCAAATCTGTGATGTATGACATTTTTTGACTTGTTATCTGTGCCTGGCAGTGTTTGGATCAAATTACTGTGAAAATGTGGACAGACTGTTTCCATACAGGAAAATATATGAATATGTATTTGGAATATATTAATGATTTTTGTATGTCTGTATATTTTCCTTCTCTGTGTTTATTCTTGCATACACAACCAGTGCAGAAATGTAGTCTCCGAATACTGATATTTTAGGATGTGTTGAATAATATTTTGCACTGTAGTGTTTAAGATGACGATATAGAATTTTTCTGGTAAACAGAATTTAGCAGTTTAAAATAAAATGTTTTCCAATGTATAAAATGCAAAATGAATGCAAAATAAAATGCAAAGTTAACATACAGTAAATACCAGAATATTTGCAAAAACAATTCTTTAACAATATTTTAAACAATTCTCAAAATTCGTGTTTTTTCTTTGTGCATGCCAATTAATCTCAATCAGACTGTAGTTTGGTCATTTGGATAAAAAACAAAGCTTTTAAAAAAACACTAACATAACAAAAGCATGATGACATAATAAAAAACATCATTTTTGAAAATTATAATCTGTTATGTCGGTAAGAAAATGTTTTCAAATAAGTATTTTATACTCACCAAGACTTTATTTATTTGATAAGAAATTCATTAAAAAAAATCTTGAATGTCACAGATATCATAATATGCAGATTTGTTGCTCAAGGAACAAGTTTTGTTGCATTTTTTTTTAAACCATGATGCGTTTTTTTCAAAAATCTGCAAGGAATAGATTGATTTTAAATATTTTATAATATTATAAATTGTTTTATTTCTCACTTTTGAGTAACCAAATGCATCAAACTTTTTATCAATTTAATGCATTCTTAGTTAATTTTTTTTTTTATGAATTATTATAAAAATGCAACCAACAGCATACCTGCAAAATAACCATCAGCAAACAGCAGATCCATATGAGAGTGTTTTGCGTGAGTGTGAAATTGTGCGTTTTGACTTCTGGGTCTCATGAGGAGATAATGGCGCAGTTATTGAGTACGTACTGTACAGGGAGCAGACTTTCAAGAAGTACTTCTCTCCAAGGCTCTTATTCTTAAGCTGGTTTGGGCGTCTAGCAGAAGGTAGGACTTTGTCTTGATTGTCCTCTGTCTTGAATGAAAGGACATTTGGTGTCTCTCTGTTCCTGGTTTATGTGTTTAGCAGAACTTTGAGCTGTTTGTCTCCAGTTGGTGGCTGGACTTTAATGTCCAAACGTTCATCTCATTCACGTGTTAGACATTTCTGGTGTAGTCTGCTCTCCTCTGTACTGTCCCTCCCTGTTATTTGTGGTTTAATTCGGGCTCCTCCAGACTGACTCTTTCTTTGTCTTGTTCTCAATTCTAATGTAACGTCAAGCTGTGGGTTCCTCTTCATCAGTTTCCTCTTGGTCTTTTTTTGCTGTTTCTGGCTTTTAGTATCTGATTATCCTCTGTGATGTTTTTCATGTTGTCTTTACAGTTGATATGTGATTATAATCCTATTTGCTTTCTAAATACGTGTTTAGGGTGATTTGGCATACCTTTCCAAAGTGCCTCTGTAATTCATCATCAACGTTTTTTTCTGCTGATGTCACCAAGGCTTTGTGGGCTATTAGTAATAATGCTCTTCTCTGTTTTTCTTTCAGAAAAATCGACGTGACACAGGTAATTTTGACAAGGAGTTCACCAAGATGGCGGTAGAGCTGACACCAACGGATAAACTCTTCATTATGAATCTGGACCAAAATGAATTCCAAGGCTTCTCCTACACCAACCCTGAGTTTGTCATTCAGGTTTAACACTAAACTCCA
The DNA here is from genome assembly GCA_032361065.1 of Enteromius trimaculatus. Classification (NCBI taxonomy): domain Eukaryota; kingdom Metazoa; phylum Chordata; class Actinopteri; order Cypriniformes; family Cyprinidae; genus Enteromius; species Enteromius trimaculatus. Next base: position 683,131 of record JAUMHP010000001.1, on the reverse strand, counting down.
GTTGATTGCTCCATACAGGTGTGAGAGCAGGAGACAGTCCTATTACCCAGAAAGCATTATTTTGTCCCTGTGCCATCTTGATTGTCCTCTCTCTTCACCCCAAAAGGCACAAACCCAGCAGGTTCATACAGAACCAAACCAGGATTATACTCAGTCTCAACCAAGGCCTCAGAAACTCTGAAATGAATTCACCAGAGGAGAGAGAGCGGTTATAAAAGAGCGTATTCATAGTCTCCATGAGAATGTCTCGTCTTTTCATCTCCATGAGAATTATCCTACCTCTTTCTTTTACACATTCTCTCCATAGATTCAGTCAGCTTTTTCCTGCAGCCCCTCGTTTCCAAATGAATTAGCCTGACAACATGCAGCACTAATGGCCTTTTCCAGCGCTAAGTAGGCCTTATGCAACCTTGAACCATTTAGGTTGCAATCTGGTCTAAATTAGTCTAACATTTTGGTATCAATTTAAAGTCAAGTTCCCGTGCATCAGTAAGTGACGGATAAGCAAATATCCGTATTTAAATGGTTGATATCTGTCAGCTTGCTCTGAGATTCTCGGCACAAGCTTGCATTACAGCAAAACATTCAAATAACGACATCCATATGGCCTTTAGTTTGCTTCTAGCTTAATGGCTTCTGTTCGTGAGTTGCCATTAAAATTAATTATTTGTGTCATGATAAACTGAGGGAAAAGACAACAGGGTTGATTTCAAATTTACATGCAACTCAAAAGCAAATGGATAAAGCTTTGAAAACTGACATTTTACATGTAAACGGTCGACATCTGTGGTGCCAGAAATATGTTTCTCGTTCTGACATCAGTTTTATTAAATCAAGCTTAATGCGGAGAGCGTCATATTGATTTTGCTTTTTGAGATTTTTCAGTTGGATTTTCTCTGGGAAGTCTGTGTTCTTGTTATTATGACATACTAAGTCATAATCATAAGATAAAGGGGGTATTTATAACGTAAAGTCATAACTTCAACTTTAATTTTTTTCTACTTTCAGTTTAATCTTACAATTTCAGTTTCATAAGTGATTATTTTGTCATTTTCACATCGGAATTTTAACTTTGTTATGACTTTTTTAATAAGTTTGACTTTTATGTCTCAATTTCAACTTGACATGTATTAAAGACTTAGTATGTCAATGCTGACTCGACTTATGTGGTGAACTTGCATTTTTAACGAAAAGTTGGCATAATGCCCATATTAGGGTTAAAAACTGCTTGAGAAGGAAACCTAAAATCATGACACAGAGAATAAAATGCAAAAAGCAATGACTATAGCATCAAATAACATGAAATTCAAATACGCTTATGAAAAACAAAATGAATTAGTATAAGCATATCTTTATATCTTCTGACGATGCAGTCATATGATGAGAATTACAAACACTGACTGGAAAATGTTAGAATGCACTTTCAACCTTTACTATATTTGTTACAACATTTCATTTTTAGTTCGTTTTTGAACGGTTGACAAGTGCATGCGGCTGCAATCCTTAATAAAGTGCATTAGTGCTGTTTACTGAATTAGCATCAGGGGTGGTCCATGCACATCACTGGCTGCAGAGAATGTGATCCATACTGTATGAGCTGAAAAACTACAACATTAGCTACCGTACCAGTCTTGACTGAAACCCTAATGTGCCATATATTTCTGTGTCGGGAATCTGCAGTGTTCGGGGGAGCTCGTTATGTGCAATGTGTCTGTGTTAAACAGACTCCACAAGGAGTTTTAGTCTACCCTATGCATGCCTGGTAGAGCCCTTGCTCTTTAACTCGGTGTTAACTTATTAACTAAGTGTGTCAGTAATGGTTGGATCTGTTGTAGCATAGATCCTTATAAGGGTTATGGTGTGTGAACATTTCTATTTGTTTATGTTTTATTTTGTAATTAGATATATGAAATAGAAATGTAAGTATTCTAGTCTTCCAAATGAAAACACATCATGTGATCATGTAAACAGTGATAATATAAGTATAATCTGCTTTTCCTGAGGTGATAACTGGAAAAGTGGGGATAATGTATACATTTATTGTAAAATATATATTGTATAATGTATATGGGGGGTTAAATATCTGTGAAGACCTGTAGCCTGAACTACAAAGATGTGAAAGCTGGAAAGAAAGATCGAAAAGCTGTTATTTTAAAGCAACTGTATGTTTTGACAAGCTTGGAATACAGCTTCAAAATCATTCTGAAGGTTCGCTGACTTTTAATAAGGCTTCTGTTTTATTTATTTATTTTTGTTTGTTTTGTTTTAGTTTTTTTTCACCCTTACAGCTCAGTGTGTTTTAGGAGGTTTTATGTTTGCTGAACTGATTGGAAATTCGCGAAAAGGGTGGATTGCTTTATGGCAGCATCAAATGCACGTGTAATTACGACAGTGAATTTCACTCACTCAACTCTAGGGGGCTCCAAAGTCGCAAAAAATCAACATACGGTTGCTTTAATTGAACTTTTGTGCGGGAAAAAAAAGAGCAAAAGAAAGTGCAGATAAAATAGCGTGCAGTTGACAGCCTAGTCCTAAACTAAATCTCTTCAGCATGTGTTTAACTGTAAATGTGGCCTTTACGTGTTTAAGGTAATTGTCACACCTCAAACAAACATGCACATTTTAATATTCTAAACCCTGGCCCTGTTTAGTAGGTTGTTGTTATTTTAGTTTTTCTATCATGTTTTAATAATGAAGGATTCAAAGGGCTTCCTGTACAAGAAACAATCCCCCAAAACAAGTTTTATACTATGCAAGACAGATGCATGTCAACAACGACACATCGACACATCATCCAGACAGCAGCAGTGGTTGGCTATGGGGAGGGCTATCGCTGGTGATTGCAGAGATATTTTGCATGTTATTTATTTATGCTATGTGGATTATTAAAGCTGAAGTTTTCAAATGCCAATTTTTGTCTGTCATTTTTGTTATGAGGGTATAAGTGAAAATTAGTTTTGCTATTTGATATTGTTGCTGCTTAACTTTTACATAGCTGGGCCACCATGGGAGGCAGGCACACACATATATATATAAGGCTATCTATGGATTATATTCACACTATCAGTCATTGTACTATAGTAATTGTGACTGAGAATAATAGAGCAGCAACTGATTCTGAAACAGACTACAGTGATACTTTACATTACTTTAACATACAGTTCATGTCACAGTGTACATGTATAACCAGTCTTGGAAAGTAACTAGTTATGTAACTAAATTACATACTGTACAAACTAAATGTTACTGTAATCAGGTAAAGCTGCGTAATTAAATTACATCTGAATTTTTTCACACAGTATTTTTGAGTTTATTTATATATTTATTTTTTTAATAACAACTGTTCTTTTCTAAGCCATTGTTAGCTGTCAGTGGGTTTTTTTCATGACTACACAAAGATTTGATTTTAAAATCAGTATCATAACTATTTTTTAATGGTTTTAAATTGGAATTTAATTGCAAATAGACCTAATTTTGTGGTGGCTGTGCTTAAAAATATTAAATTGATTTAGCAAGTGACAGTAAAATGACAATAAAACAAAAAGTATTGTTACCGTATTTTTCACGGTTTTATTCTGGCAACCACAGCTGCCGTTTTTTTACTGTACATTTTACGGATTTTTTTTTTTTACAGTGAGTGTAGTATTTAGTATTAAAAAGTATTTAGTATTGTACATTGTAAAAGCGTCAGCAACAATGTCTAGTCATTCTACGACTTTACAAGCTAACAAAAAACCTTTAATTTTATGTTTTTAATCAATTCCCATATTACAAAATTAAAAGTTAAAAGTAAATAGGTAAATGCAAATGACAGGGTAACTAAATAAATAACTAAATAAGTGTGTTCGCTTGTGCATGTTCTTCTTTAAAGTGTACTGATCCTTTATTGCATAAGTTTATCAGTGCCGTTCACTACACTATCGAGCGCAAAGTGAGAGGCGGTGCTTTATATCCACAATCAGAGACTCAACCAAAACCCACCTCAGTATGATTCATATGGGAATGCACACAGACCAGTCATGGGCATGCTGGTTTTATCCGAGGAAATATCGAGAATACCTAACACCACCGTGATGTCTTTTGGGAGAAAGTTTTTCTTGGAGATGATTTTGAATGTATGAGGTAAGTTTGGAGCGTTAAAATGAGGATTTACCTTAACGAAGGAGATAAATGATCTCTTTCAGTTTACGCGTAAAAGCGCACAGCATGAGGAACGCGTGCCAAAACGTCTCGAAAACTTCACCGTCACGGTCGCAGACATGTGAAACTTCATCGACACGCGTGATTATGGATAAGCCGTGCTAAGTGTACCCTGATGCCAGAGAGCCGGGTGCAGGATGAAGGTGTGTAACCGTGGAGTGCAGATGCTCCTCACCACGGCGGGGGCTTTCGCGGCCTTCAGCCTGATGACCATCGCGGTGGGCACCGACTTCTGGCTGTACTCGCGTGGAGTCTGCAGGACCAAAAACGTCAATGATAATGACACCAACAGAAAGAACGAAGAGGTACTTACGCACTCGGGGCTCTGGAGACAGTGCTGCATGGAAGGTAATATTTTTCCTTCAAAACTATGATAAAATGTTGTTTATTACACGTGACGTGGATGACTTGATAATAGCCTGTATTTTTTATTTTGTAATGATTTTTATTTTAGGACCGCAAGTAAGTTGCAATAGAACAGAATGAGTTAGTGTTGCAATATATTGATGGTAAATTGATATATTTAGGAAACGAATGAAATAATAAAAAATAGCAAGGTTTTGAAACTTTGACAGTATTCGTAAATAGTATAATTATAAAAAATTAAAGTAAAATTATTGTAAATAGTAATATCTCAAATTAACTATTTTTATTCAATAGCATAACATCACTTAATCATTAATTACATCAGCTATTATTTATTGGCTAAATAAGGTAAAAAAAAATGCTATTCAAGGTACCAATGTCAGGTTTTAATATTTTTTTTTACCATCATTTTATTTCTATTTGAAGTATGAATAAACTATAGTACACATTCACTATTGTGTAATTTGCCACATCACTTTTTTCTGTGTAAAAGTTGGAACCGAATCAAACCCCTTTCCTGTGAGTTGATTTATTTATCTGATTATTGATTGAATTATTTTTACTTTCTCACACAATACGCATTCCTCTAGTTTCGACCCATCTCTCACACCCTCTCCTACTTTCTGACCTATATCACTTCAACGTCAATTCTTTTAATGGAAAGTGTAATGAAGCATTCACTCTGTTAAAAGGGCATCAAAGTGGCAGCGTTCACTTCACGCATGTGAGTGCGAGATATATTTAGAGTACGAGTAGACAGTTATGACAGATGGTTGGCACAGACCATACAGTTTCTCTACAACTGATGTTCTCTATAAAAGCATTTATGCAGACAGAGACACATCAACAGAAATAGCCATTAAAAATGCAGATGCATATACATGTATGTGCACTGACCATATTATATTACACAACAACTAAAAAAAACACACAGATAGCCCGGATTAAAATGAATGCCATTTTAGCTTCTATATTTTGTTTTAAATCTCTTTTAATAGTTTGGCTCGTAAGAAAAAGAGAAAATGTTGCCTAGATAAAAGAGAAATAGTGATTGCTGGTGTGTTTTGAGAATGTCTAATTAGTTTGGAGGATATTGATATTTGATAGCATTAGTCCACTCATGTGGAAAATGGCACTGGCATTTAACTGAGGCATGTGTGATTGTGCAAGGATCTGGTGTTTCTTACAGGCATATTTAAAGGGGTTTGTAAGAACATTGATCATTTTCCAGAGGATGCAGATTATGAACAAGATGCTGCGGAATATCTACTGCGTGAGTATCTACAAATGTTTCACATTCAAGACACGTGCAATAGAAATCTTTTATTAAGAATTGCATTTGCAAACTCTGTAGTTTCTATGTTAAAACAAAGGCTCCTTCCTAAAGAGTTTAGAAAAGAGTGGAAAAGCACTGAACCTGATTTGAGTAAATTCCAGGTGTGAGTATATACGAAAAACAAGAAGTGTGTTTTGTTAATCATAATGAATGTGTTTTCATTAATACATGCAGAGTATCATAGCACGTGTTTTTACTTCAGGAAAACAAACGGCTAAATAAGAATATTTAGAGATGACAATCGTGTATGCTAAATATAATGTTCAAAATAATGCTGTATGAACTATTTATGTAAGAATATGGACTAAAAATGGTATTTTATAATGGAAAACATGTAGGAACCCTGTAAAAGAGCTCAAATAAAGTATAGTAATAAGTATGGATTAGAAAATAAACACTGTGGGTATGTGTGTGTGACAGGTGCTGTGCGCGCCTCTAGTCTTTTCCCTATACTGAGTGTGGGACTGCTGTTCATTGGTGGTGTGTGTGTAGCTGCCAGTGAGTTCTACAAGAGTCGGCACAATGTCATCCTGAGCGCAGGCATCTTTTTTGTCTCAGCTGGTATGTCCATATGCTCATAGAATTTCACCTGGTTATATGTATCATAGATGTTTTAAATATGTCAATTTTAAATATATCAACAAACAGCAATCACAAGGTGAAGCAGCTTAATAGCAGCCTATTAATGATGGGGAAGTTTGTTTGATCACACCAAAGCAGATTTTGTAATACTTGTAACATTTTAGCTCTTGACAAGTAGGTGGCACTGTAAATTTATGTGGAATTTCTTGTAACATGGAAGTTTATTTATGCCACATAAGAAACACAATTATGCTTTGGTTAATCAAAATGATCACAAATGTGAATTTAGGACATAAAGAGTCTAACATATGAAATACAAAGTTTCAATTATGACATAAAAGAGGAAATGAAAAGAAACTGAAAGGAACATAAGAGATTATGACGAACCATAACAATAAAAGGTCAAGTCACCTTTATTGAAATAGCATTTTTAACAAAACAGATTGTGTAAAAGCAGCTTTACAGTATTAAATAGGAAAAATAGACACTAAAAGTAGTTATGGCATAAATGGTCTTAATATAGACAACTGAAATGATTAACTAATAAATTGATTAATTTATTTAATTGTCAAAATAATAACATTGTTTTCCTAGTATTCATAATTTGAGACTTTTTGTCATAATACAAACTTTATTTCATTATTTTGACCTTTATGTCTATAGTCGTGACTAGTTTCACATAATTTGACCCCATACTTTTAGTTCATAATTATGACTTTTTTGTAATATCATTGTACTTTTTATCTTAGAATTATACCTTTGTATCGCAAAATAAACTTTTTCTATAATAAATATTATTATATTAATAAGTCATTTGTCATGTCTTGTCATCACTTCGTGTGTGATGGTTAAAACTGATATAGGCTTTGGGATAAAAAGTCAAAATTATGGGAGAAGTAAGTAAGAAGTAATAATTAAGTCCTAATTTTTTAAAGTTTTTTATTTTTTAATGCAATTTCTATACCTTTTAATTTCATATTTATGACTTCACATTTACATCTCAACATTACCCATGCTACCTGTTATCTCATAATTATGACTTAGTATCTCATCATTTTTTACATTTTATGTGGCATAAATGGGCTTCCATACAATGCAACATTTCACAGAATCAGTGCCAAAAATGAAGTATTATTTTTTGTTTAATGTCTAACAACTGCATTATTGAAGTTTTTTTTCTTACTTGGGGAAAAATGCAGTGTTTACATGATTTACGTAAGATTATTTTTATAAAAATCCACAGTTATTTCAAATGTCCTTAGAAGTTATTATGATAACTTCTAAGGACATTTCTCTAATTTCTTAGGACATTTCTTAACAAATTGCCCCATTGTACAATTAGGTTAGAAACACATACACACGTGGACTGGAGCAAAAGAAAGAAGGTTGACTGTTTCTTTCTTTTCTTTTTTTTTTAGGCCTCAGCAACATTATTGGCATTATAGTGTACATCTCATCCAACGCTGGCGACCCTAACCAGAGCGAGTCAAAGCGCAGTCACTGGTACGGCTGGAGCTTCTACTGCGGAGCTCTTTCCTTCATCATAGCGGAGACTGTTGGCGTCCTGACCGTGCACCTGTTCATCGATACGCACCGCGTGCTGAGAGCGCGTTCGCATCGCAGTCTCCAAACCAGCACGCATTCCCTACATCGGCGCTCGAGCAGCTACCGTTCCCGCTACCGCTGGAAGCAGGGTCAAAACCGCTCCTCGGACTCCCGATCGCGCGAACCCTCTCCGGCCCGTCACGGAAACGACCTCGGGCTTTACGCGCTGGGACGCGGAGTTCCACCTACAGCTGCTCACGCGCTCGCGCACAACACCGTCAGCGCCGGCCGTGGCTTTGCACATTTTCATAACTCTGTGATCGCTAACAACAGCTTTGCAAATCCTCATGCGTTCACCATGCAGAACTCGTTGAAATCAGAACGAGGGCTTTCGCACATACAGAACTCGTTGAGCACCGAGAAAGGCTTTGCGCTTTTAAACGCACATGGACAAAATTCTGTCAAACCTGAAAATGGAGTAGTGCTGTCGCAGAACTATAAACTAAACTCAGTGAATTCTAGTAAAAGCCCAGTGCATGCGCAAAATTCTGGGAATGACAATTCACCCGTGCAAAACTGCAAAATGTCTAAAAGTAGCACTGCGTCAAGAAGAACAACTCCGGTGTAAAAAAAAAAAATGGTTTGCCCTATGCTGCTATATTATGCTAAATGAAAGTTGGGAGGGAAAATTAGCTAATTCCTTCTCTGAATATGTGCATATTATTTGCTTATAGCTGTACTACATGAAGTGGATTTGACTCTGAGAAATGGTGTTTATTGTGCCCTCTGCTGTCTCTCTGCAGAAGCGAACCTGCTGCCTTGTCCTTGGAACTTTTCCGGATGCAATACTCTTAATGGCCACATGAGCCGCAAAGAGCAACTGTTATGTCAAAACACACTGGATCACACTTTTCTCTGATTCCTTTATTGGCAACGTAAATGTAAAAAAAGCATTTTATATTTTTCATTTTAAAAATGTCATGTACACTTATAAAGCTACACTCCGTGTTTTATTAACTTGCCATTAAATTATAGAAAACTAGCGTGTGGGAGTGACAGCAAATTTGACGTTTCTCTTCTGACCACCTTAATCAGTCTCTCAGGTTTCCCCTCTATTGTAAAGTCATAGAAACACTATTGTGATTTTTTTATTTTGCTATTGGAGCACATGGGATTGCAAAAAACATTTATGTAGTCTCTATTCACTACTAGAGAAGTATAAATATGGTGATTTCTGTGAAAAGGGTCCTCTGAGTTATTCATCATTTCTAGATCCATATTATGACTGATAAAATCATTCCACTCTACTCATTCCACTGGTCACACATCAGCAAAAAAACTCCAGCAAGTGTTAAAACATCCGGGTTTTAGTATACATTTTATGTGCTCTATTGGATTGCGTAAGTTAACGTACAGTTTTTATACAAATTAACTGACAATACAATTGATAGGATAGATGGCCTGGGGCAACAGGGTTAAGTGGATTGATTTTAGACTCAATGAGGGCAGAACAGGATGGTGGCATTAGTGTCCGGGTCATGCAATCAGAAAACGGTGTCTTGCTACCTCAATTATTTGGCGTGTTCTGGTTTGTTGTCACATCTTTGGAAAGCAGAACGGGAGAGAATGAATATGTTCTATTTTCAGAATAAGTATATAAATAGTAATACATTCTGTGAAATATATTGTGAAATATTTTGGGTTCTATTTTCTAAAATTGAAAAGAACAACATTTGACATAGAAATCTTTTATAACATTATAAACGTCTTTACTGTTACTTTCAATTGATTTAATTTGTCGTTGCTGAATAAAAGTACTAATTTTCTAAAAAAAAAAAAAATCTAAAAATGTCCCAAACAAGTATTTTTTCACTTAAAATAATTTTATTACGTTTGGCACAACAAAGGTGTTTCTGAAACAGATGAAATATAATCTCACTTGACCAGAGCTTGTTGGGTTTTCTGAGACTCTCCATTAAGCTGTCCAGCTCTTCTCTAAATCTACAAGTTCCATGCCTTCACAATAAGAGCGGGGACGGGATGCTTTTACCTGGAGATGAAGAAAAGTTAGGTGTCATTCCATTACAACAACAAGGATATCTAGTATATAGCGTACAAGTCTTACAGTGGTGGGATTTCTGTTGAGCTGCTGCAGCAAAGGGAACGGTGTCCACTGAATGGGCTCGATTGGCCAGCTACAAACTGACAGGTCACTAGCCTTCCCAGAATCTACCACACCATCTGCCAAGCTGCAGTTGCTGAGATCCCAACCATACTGAGAACTGTAAACCCAAACATACACGAAAAAAATCATGAATAATGAATATTATGGTGCTTTATACACCACCATTCAAACATTTGGAATAAGCTTTTAGTGTTACAAAACATTTACAAACTATTTAAATTTTAAATAAAAATGTTGTTCTTTTGAACTTTCCATTCAAGATTATGTTAAACTGCAGACTTGAGTAATGATACTGGAATTTGCATCCCAGGAATGAACTATATCTTAAAATCTAATGAGATATAGTTATTTAAAATTGTAATGATATTTCACAATATTATAATTTTACTGTATTTTAATCAAATAAATACAGCCATTGTGAACACAGGAGACCTCTCTTCTAAAAAAAATCTTACCCACGCCAAACTTTTGAACAGTAGTGTACTATGCATGGAACTGAAATTCATGTACTCATGATAAACCATGATTTATTCAATAATATGCTAATCTTACAGTACCCGTGAGGATATATGGTGTTGAGGTGTGTTGCACTTCCATGGTATGTGGATACCACAGAAAGAGTGTCATCGTGGTAACAGCAGGTACGGTCAAGTGCTCTCAGGTGTAGTAATTCATCAGAGCGAGTGAAGGCAGGGTTATCCAACGAGTCCTCAGAGCCCGGCCAGGACCTTCCCCAAAAACGAGCCGAAAGCTCATCAAAGTGATTAAATCTGCGATAACTTTTTCCACACACAGAAGACAAAGGAATATTATTCACACATGCCACCCCTGTTGTGGCGCTATCAGAGCCCATGGTTTGTTTTAACTGGCCAATGATTTCCTGCAAACTATTTCCAATAACAAAACCAGGCAACCAGAGCTGAGTGTGAGGGAGTGTGTGTGTGTATAAAATGATTGAACATGTGATACCTGCTGCGTGTTTGTTCCACTTTGGCTTGCATCAGCATGGTTTTAAACCGGCGTACTATGAGATAAGACAGAAGAGCCATGACTGCTGCAACAGCGACTAGTACTCCAAAGCACACACCCACCAAACGTGGCCGGGTCATGCGAAGGTCACAGCGCTGGCCCATAAACCAGTAATCCTCCCCAACAGGACACCTTCAGAAAAAGAGAGTTTGGTCAGTCACGATAAAGCCTGCTGTATCATATTTAATGTACAAATTTGATTTGTTGATTTGATTGTTGTACACAATATTCTACATGCTTTCTGTCATTTGATTTATATCTGATTATACATCTGATGTCCTTTTACTGTGTTTCTTTACTGATTCTTAGTAAATCCAAAACCCTCTTTATATTGTTATTAATACTGTATGTAACATTTCATGTTTATTAGGTTTACTTGAATAAAAACATAATCTTGTAAAAAAAAATCATGTTAAAATGTATGCTTCAAATATGGTGCAACAGGCTTCTGAGGAATGTTAATTTTTACAATTATTTATTTCACCAATTTACTGGGACATATAGAGTAACAAATTATATTTATGCATTATATATATATATATATATATATATAT
>JAUMHP010000001.1:642488-671234 GCA_032361065.1 Enteromius trimaculatus | reverse complement strand
ATAGTGGGACGCGGGAATTCAAAAACAAAATCAACTCTATGGAGCCACAGATCAGCACTCTGAACTAAAGTTAGAAAGGACACTCCTGGACCAATAAACTGTTCGCAAAGTGCATTATAATTTGGAGCAAACAGTAAAACACCCATAGCTTCAGCTACAGTGTACATCACTACATTTTTCACTCTTTGAAAAAAGCTCATGTGGTCTGATAACTCCACCATTGGAAAAGGAACATAAGAAAGTGGAGAAGGAGCTATGGCAAAATGCGCTTCACTATACATCGTCCAACGGATATTGTAGACAATAGGCAACTTCAGGAAGTGGCCCAAAAGAACCCCTCCAAACAAGAGCGGATCTGTAAGAAGCAAATCATACTTGGCATCCCTAAAAGACTGTATTAGCTGCTGGTCTTCCATCATCTTCTTTATCATGTCGCATTCTACTTTGGTCAACTCATAAGTACCTAGCCATGTCTCTATTTCAAGTTTCAGACGACCCCAGGTGGAACCTTCTCTCTGGATTTTCATAAGTCTGAATGCAAACGTCTCAAAGAATTCTTCGTCGAATCCTCCTGGAGAGTTTAGAGTGACTGATGTGTAGTGAGGTGAGAATTCTTTGATGTACCAGCTGTCTGCCATCCGAATGACTGTAACATTGTGACCTTGGGCATGAAGTGCCTCCACCAAGATGTTCATGTTGACCCAATGACTGCCATCCACAGGAAAGACAAGAACCTTCCCGCTTTGAACAACTGGGACAGCCGTCAGCAGAAGGGCTATCAGGATTTGGCCACATGACTGAAAATATTGTCCATTCATGGCACCTGTGATAAAACAAAGGGAACAAGAGTGAACAAGTGAATTTATCTTCATTATTAAAGGGATAGTTCACCCAAAAATTTAAATTATCCTGGCTTTTACTCACCTTTAAAGCATCTTAGGTGTATGTGACTTTCTTCTCTCTAACGAATCCAATCAGAGTAAAAATTTGTAATATAAATTGTCCAGACCCCTCTAAGCCTTTGAATGGGTTTAAATGGGTCATAGCTGTTACACTTCTGAAGACGTGAAATAACGTGTGAGTATTCATAATAAAACGTCCCTCACATGGCTCCAGGGGGTGAATGTAAGTCCTCCTGTAGCGAATCCATGCGTTTTTGTATGATAAAAATCCATATTTCAAACTTAATAAGCACTTTTCTCTCACGTCTGCTGTCTGTGGAAACCAGAAGCAGTTCCAGCGGATGACATGAGATGTATGCATCGCATGATTATTTATGAGCACAGACAGAGAACAAAACAAAACGATGAAGTCATGAATTAGAAGCACAAACCTAGGATTTGTAAAGAAAAATGTAGGAGAATTTCAATGTAAGTCAAGAGGAGACTAAAGTAAGAAAACTTTGAAACTACATTTTTCAGAGGCGCAGACGCGATCCATTCATCTGCTGGGACTGCTTTTGGTTTCAACAGACAGCAGATGTGAGAGAAAAGAACTTAACAAGTTATGGATATTTTTGGATACATATGGATATTTATCGTACCGAAAATGCATGGATTAGCTGAAGGGGGGGATTTATTCACCCCCTGGAGCCATGTGAGGGATGTTTTATTACGAATACAGACACATTATTTCACGTCTTCTAAAGTGTAATGACTATCACCCATTTAAACCCATTCAAAGGCTTGGAGAGGTCTGGACAATTTTTATTATAAGTCCGATTGAATAGATTGGAAAGTCACATGCACATAGGATGCTTCAAAGGGGAGTAAAAGACAGGATCATCATTTTTGGGTGAACTATTCCTTTAAACACATATTGTTCAATCTAAAAGGCATATTTATCAATATAAAAATTTGACACATATATTTTATGTATATATCTACTAGTGTTTTGTCATGGCATTGAACGTAAAGACTCTCAAACAACTTTTACATTTTGAAATGCACTTTGTGGTAAAAGTGACTTGAAAATGAAATGCTAATGTTGGGGCATAAAAGCTGCACTAATTGGAAGATGCATGAGTGTTCATGTCATCTAAAAATCAATGAATAAAACACTAGGTTGATTAAAGATGAAAATATGTGCACAAAATTCAAAATTGTTGGAGAGAAAGCTTAAAGAAAGAGTTTTTATATCTGCCAGTCAAATAAGTTAGATCAATACTGCATATATTGCAGCTAGATCAATATGCTGTTCATACTCATACCAAAAACATGTTCTTACCCATGAAAATGCAGACTGCAAAATCATTACCAGGTCAGCCTTTGTTGAGTGAAGACACGTCAAAGAAGTACAGCTTACTTTCCTTCAGACTCAGTGTGCATGACAAGACTATGTAATGTGAGTAAAGGGTCGGTCAGTCTTTAATAGGGAAAAGATCATTTCCAAGTGGAGGTGTAGTTAATGAACAACCATTTAGAATCAGAACTGCCACAATGCTATCACATTAAAGTATTTTCCTAACATTTACATGCTTTTGGCAGATGCTTTCATCCAAAGTAACTTGCTTTATTTTCAATGTATACTTTTATCAGTTCATTCATTCAAAGGGAATGGACCACATGGCTTTGTTGTTGCTAGCTTCATGCTCTACTGTAGCTCTATACTGCTCTACTGTATTAGTTACTGAATTAATATAAACAGCAAGTAAAATGAATTAATATTAAAATCAGAATACTTTGAACACGTTTTCACTATGATATGAAAGTATTACCAAGCTGTGGTAGTCAACTCTATGATAATGAGTTTTTTAAAATTAGCTACAACAAAATGCAATAAATTCCATGAAGTATAATTTTTAATGTTGAATGAAATTTAAAGGATTGGTAGATTTTGGCCTGTAGTAGTAGAACAACACAGATTTCAGCAATAATTCACTGGGAGTCAATGAGATTAGAGTGCTTTTACATGGGAAAACATGTAATAAATTCAATCAACCTTTTTTATCTGGAAGCCAGCCCAGTTGCATTACATAAGCTCTGTAATATTTTCTACCTTGAAATTGTGCATGGCATGTTGTAACATAAGTCTTCTTGGGCCCTGCTGCTCACACGCATAACAGCTATTTTGCACATGTATAGCCTACTACAGTGTGTGAGTGAAAGTTCATGTTCTCAAAGGAGCAAAGGGTATTTACCTCCAGAGCTGGAGTTATATTTCAACTTTACTCATGCCAGGGGCTAAGCTCTTTAATTGACAATTTTGTCTTTTGCCTTAGGATTAGTAAAAATATTTAAAAACAAAATATATACAGCATTGTCAAGTTCACTGTTTAGTTGTAAACCTGATAGTTGGGCGGGTGTTTTGGAAGAAATTTACTGATATCAATATACTTATAAATAGATTTTAGGCTAGGTAAAAAATTTTGCCATTGATAGCAGACATTTGTGTTTCTCCTTTTCTAAAGTACAGCTGCCACTGCCACCAACCATTTCCACAACTTTTTTTTAGTTGAATCTAATTCAATGTTCTATTACAACAGATATATCAGTGACGAAAAACAGATAATTTTTTTTTTTTAATTATTTATTATTATTATTATTATTTTACAAAATATAGCATATGCATTTATTTATTTCATGGTCCAGACCTTACATTTTGAGACCCTGTGTAAGTTTCTTTATTCTAATTAATAATAGGCTTATTGCTATTTGGTCTATGAACAATGCGATGTTGGTTGGAAGTTTACTGTGGCACAAGCAAATATAATATCTGGATTCTTTTCGCTAGAAAGGATTCATAACGTTCAGTTCATTGCCAGTGGCAAAATGTTTTTGTGTGTTATGAGTCACAGAATCATTGATTCTTAAAATGTGGTTCGATCAACTCTACAAAGTGACGTCAAGTCAAGCGTGTTACCCACAAACTAAAAAGTGGTCATCAGTTACTTTTCCTCCAGTTTCCTCACTGACGTGAACCAGATACGTGACGGACATGATGACGTTCGTTCAAGAACGCTGTGAGTTTTGTTCAAACCAGAGCCGTTCAGTAAAGCGGGCGTGTTCATTCAGCAGATCAAATCTTACCATGCGATCTAATTCACATACTACCCCTTGAATATAGCATTCAGTATTACTATGCGGTGTGGATGGTGTGCGAATTGGGACTTTCACCGAACTCATTAATTCATGCAGTTATTATAAGACTGCATGAATTATTAATAAGGTTGAACAGATGAGACCGCGGCGCACAAACGATACGAGTCGGTGCGTAAAACGACAAGAGAACAATTCGCTCAATTCAAAGATTCATTCACAAAAATTGGTGCGTTCGCGAACAAAACACCAAAGCAGCCCAAGTGAAAACAGCAAAGCAAACACCAGCACACACATTATAACACAATTAGTCAATGTCAAAATTTTATAGGTAAAGCACTTTCTTATTCTTATTTCTACCACGTGTTTAAACATGCGGTACTCACCAAGGCGCGAATGCCAGGATACCTCAACAACACTTCCACAACGTCCAAACAACTCCAGCTTTTTACTTGAACACTAGCCTACAATAAGTAAAACAGTCGTGCAACTACAATATTTAAAACGCTTTCCTCTGATATCAAACTACAATCGTGTTATTCTTTTTGTTCTTCAGCCAGTTGCCTAATATTTCCTCTTTTTACTGAAGTGCCTCCCACCTGCAGGGTCTGAATGATAAGATAGATTTACAGGATATGGTTCTGATTACATAAAAGGTTATGGGAGGGCCAGATGAATGGACTAGTACAGTGAGTCCAGTGACTGTTTGTCTGCAGATATTTTGTTTTCCCTTGCAAGCATTTACATGCATGCACGTTTTGTGAATTAAACTTTACATGAATAACATATCTGATTTGAAGAACAAACATAGTAAGTTTGAACAGCTGCGTTAGTCAGCTCAGTGTTGGTTGATGCAGGTTCATAAAGAGAATGAGATGTTTTATGGGAAAGTTTGACACATTTATTAATCATAAAGACACACAAATCCTGTAATCCACTGGATTGTCAGGGCACTCCTTGGTTTTTTACAAACTTAAACACACGTTATAACATTTGAGCTTGTATTTCAACATCATTTAGCAAATACACTCTGAAGTCTTTGACCGAGTATGAGCTTTGACATACCATACCTTTACACTGAAGCTGTTTATTTGTCATTATTTTTAGACTTTGCCCATTGAAAGATGGAATTATGCTGTAGTTTAAGTGACAGATGTTCTGGAAATTTGGACACTTACTATTCTGCCCATTTGGTGCTCATTCAGTTTGTCAAACCTCTGTTATCTGATGCATAATGATATTGGTTATTGAATTCTTTTGTCATTTTTGTCTGAAATGATCCCAGCTTCATACTGCTTAATGGAACTGCAATATGCCAAAAAAGTAATTAAAAATCTGTGCATTTCATTCAGGATATAATAATGAAAGTCTTTCCTGATAAATGCATTGTGGATGATGTGAGTGCATGTAAAATCTCCAATATATTATTAATTCTCATTACTAATTGACTACCAGCTATTATTTTCCCACTGAAACACCTTATTTGGAGCACAAATTATATATTACTTGATCCCTGGAACACTGTAATAATAAATTAATAAATAATAATAACAACAACAACATCCATCAGTATTTAAATCTTATATTTGAGTAAAACGGCATCTGAACATTCTGAAAAAAGAGTCTAAAAATGCAAAAGATATTAAGGCTTTTTTTTCATGCAATATATCTTGAACTTAGGCAAATTGCCTTCTTGCTTTTCTTGCTTCAAGCATAAATATGACCAAGCTTATTGAAATTTATGTTTTAAGAAAGCCGTATGATAGTGGGGTAGGATAAATAAACTTAATTCAAGATATATATTTTTGAAAACAAGTTTTAATATCTTATGCAGTTTTGTTTCTCATTTGCATATATCTTGTTGCAAGCCAAAACAAGCCAAAAATACTGATTAAGAAACTTGATTTTTGCAGTGAGCATATTATTTATGTAATTCTCTTTGGGAGAACCCTTTGCATGCTGTAATTAATTTTGCATTTCATGTTAATCTCTTTTCTGTACTTCTACTTTCTCCTCCTGATATCTTGACATAATGAGGTATCACTCATTTCCGATGATGTGATACTATCACCTACTAAGCTTGAAATTCAGCTGGCATCCCTTGCTATCAATTAAAACGGCACGATCTGCAGTAACCTCTGTTGATTAAGATTCTGCTGGTGTGTGGAAGGTTCCAAGTGGCGTAAAATTGGTTGGGGGGCGGGTGGTTGATGCTTCATTTGAGTATTCAACAGATCTGATGCTTCTCCATGTGCTGTTTACCAGAACACTGTGTCATCTTTTTTGTGCCATGCAGTCAAAATGAGTGGGCTGATTTCAATGTTAATTTGTATGCATTTAAAACATTTTTTAATATAAATACAAAGCAAATTAAAAATGCAGATACTGTACAAAATATATTAATATATTATCTAAACAACCGTTATAGTAAGAATGAAAGAAAATAAACAAATATTATGTATGAAAAAATTAAATCATCAAACTATTTGGCCAACAATTAATAAACTGTAGACTTCTCTCTCTCTCTCTCTCTCTTTCTCTTTCTCTCTCTCCCTTTTTTTCCCCACATTTTTACGGTTTAAAACACACATAACATCTTGCCCCTTTCCAAGTATCTTCTTGCGGTATTTCCTCCTCTGCTACCCCAAAGGGTAGTGCTCACTGTACCGTATGCCTGCTTCATCCTTCTGTGCCTGGAATACAAATGAATATATATAAATATTTGGTTATTCACCCATTGATTTCTGAAATAGGTGATGCAACCAGGAGGTCCTTGAAAGAAACTGCAGAACACTCCGTGAAGTACCACTCATACAAAACAAACACGTACGCCTGAAAACAAAGTATACACACACACACTGTCGACACAATTATAGCACCTGTTCTACCAAATGTTTGCTATCCCTGTGTTCTGCTTAGGTTACTGAAACAGGATTTGGTAATTTCTGGCTTACTGATGCAATTTTATGCTTTTCTGGGTCACTGTAATGTAATAGCTAAGAGATGAATGCATGTGAGTTTGTGTGTGAGAGAATAAAAAAGCAAAAATACAGTAAGGAGCTTACCCAGACTGTATACCTCTTACACATGACCCACAAACGTGGAAAAACATGCATGCACATTTTTACATCGATTCAGATATGCTGCTCTGCTTAGAAATGTAAATGCATCCAGTCCTGTCCTTGCCAGTATCTCATATCCTCATATTTCCTGCCATTCCCTATTCTTTCCTCTTGCTAAATCCAGAAAGAACAACAAGGTACATTAAAGGGATTGTATTTATTTAACCAAGTTCCAAACCCATATGACTTCCTTCATAAAAGGAACTTCAACACAAAAGCCCAGGCTTATTGGATTGTGTCAGTTATATTAGGTGGCTTGTTGCATGTTTTGATGCACTTTCAAAGTGAAATGGCACTGAAAGGAACACTCCACTTTTTTTGGAAATAGGCTCATTTTCCAACATCCCTAGAGTAATACAGATGTGTACCATGTTTACCATTTTTGAATCCATTCAGCCGATTGCCGGGTCTGGTGGTCCCAAAATGAGCAAAGCTTAGCATAAATCATTGAATCCGATTAGACCATTAGCGTGCAAACAGGTGGTCACGTTAGGCTATTAGCAGATGCTGCGTAATATCATTGCGCCTGCTTCACTCATGGTACGGCAGCAAAATTCCTTGATTATTACGCTGGAATGAGAGTATAGTTCCTAGACATATCAGCCTAGAAAATCACAACTTTGCATTTTCCGCCAGTCTTAGTACATGATGCAACTATAGAAGAGTCAAGTTTTAAATAGGTTTAAATAAATTTTAAAATATCTAAACTCTTTAGTCATTTTATAGTGGGACGCTAATGGTCTAATCGGATTCAATGATTTATGCTAAACTATGCTAATTTTGGGACCACCAGACCCGGCGATCAGCTGAATGGATTAAAAAACGGTAAAACACATCTGTATTACATTAGGGATGTTGGAAAATGAGCCTATTTCCAAAAAAAGTGGAGTGTTCCTCCAGTGAATGAAAGTGAATTTGGTGATGGTTTATTAAGTTGGTTTTTGTATGTATCTCACAGCAGTTCAGAAACTAAATCAGCGAGTGGAGCTAAAAGGTTATTGCTCTATTGCAAATCAGAAAATAACGTACCACCTACAATTGACCTAACTGGAACCTAGTGTCAAATGTCAAATAAAAGTACATTTGCTTGCTTCCATGAGTCTCTGAACACTGTGACTGTGACACCATGAAAAATAAAACACTTTTATTTTTCATGGGACTCATACGCAAGCCTTCTGTATTGCAAGTGCAGTGCTTTACCAGGTGAGCTACCAAGCAAGTTTACTATAGCAGAAAAAAGATTCTACATCAGTGTTTTGAGGTAAACACAAATCTGTCTGTATTATTTGATAACCTTAATAATCATACAAGTGCTTTTTGGAGTTTTGCAAAAATTTACATTGAATTTTTCTAATGAGCTAATCTTCTAAACATTGACCATGCTCCAAACAAAAGAATAAAACACATTTAAAACACCAGTATTGCACTATATTCCACATGCCCTGAAGCCATATAATAAGTTTGTGTGATCCTTGGAAGGCATTTAAGTAAAGAATTTAAAATGTGAAAGATTTTCTGCACACACACACACACACACAGAATCACAAATCCAATAATGTGGGAGTTATTAAGAATGAAAAATGTGAACATGAAGGTAAAACTTTCTTTTTCGAGCAAACATACGCTTCCCCTCCTGCTGGCACTCTAGAAACCATTTGCCGAAATGCACAACCCGCTGCGAACTCATTAACCTGGCAATTAATTTGAAGAAAGTTTATCTACATTATTTAAGGTCAGAGCAAAAATGGCAGTAATGTACCACAGTATGTCAAGTTAATTGTACTGAAAGACACCGCTCCATAAGCACCCTGTTCATTTAATTAACACCAGTTAAAAGGACAAAAGAACAGTCACTCAATGGGGAAACACACCGAGAGTGAGAGTAGTGAGAAAGTGAGACGACTCACAATAATATGATACTACATCTTTGATGATTCAAATCTGACACCCAATAATCTCTCATTTCATTCATTCATGAATAGAGAGTTGGAATGAAAGTATCAAATTACTAATCAGTATCACTACTCTGTAATCAGTTCTATAGTGAGTGCACTGGAGTTCTAGGATGTCTGTGGCTGCCAAAACCAATCCAGTGCACTGCTCCCTTGAATTTCCCAGAATGCAACTCCAACAAAACAAAACTATAAGCCCTATATCCATATATCCAATATTCATAAAATTCAAGGCATTCATGTTTGCCTACAAAACCACCACTAGCTCTGAACCGCTTTACCTAAATTCATTACTTCAAAGTTATTTCCACTCTAGAAGCTTGTGTTCTTCAAGTGAACGACGCATTACTGTGCCCTCCCAGAGGTACAAAATCACTTTCACAGACTTTTACATGAACTGTTTTACATTAACCTGCTGGAATAACCTGCCCAACTCAAGCCAAGGTGCTGAGTCATTAGCCATCTTCAACAATTGGCTAAAATTACATTCTTACATTTTTACATGACCCTCTAATTCCAGCCCTCTTTATTCTAATTCTATTTTATGTGTTTCCTTTTTTTAATCTGAGACTAAGCACTCTCTATTTGTTTTCTAACTGCTTTTTTTTCTTTAAAACAGGCCTCTAACACTAGCTTTCTCTATTGTTTTTCTACTCTATCTACTTCTTGTCTTTTTATTGTATACAGTATGTATTTGTGTATGTACATATATATATAAAACTCACAACATGTACTGAGTCGTAGCACTTGCATATTATTGCTTTTTGTTTGTTTTGTTTGCTTCTTTGTTTGTAAGTCACTTTGGATAAAAGCATCTGATAAATTGCTAAATGTAAACGTTAATATTGCTTTCTCTTGACCAGGAAAGAAATAAGCACATTTACAAGCAAAAACAGTCCAAAACTCTTCTCAAAATGTGAGTGCACTGTAAAAATAAAATAAATGACTATAAACTATAAACAAAAACAAGTATTTTATCTTTACAGAATAAAACTATTAAAAACAGCCTCGTGCAGAGCATTCTGGGAAACAGAAATCCTCATCATCCTTTTTCTGTTTTCTTCTGATATTGCTTCCCAGAAATGCTTTGCATGAGGCTGTTATTTTATTTAATTTGTCCTGTAAAGATAAAGATTTGTTAATGTTTAATTTTCATTTATCTTTGAACAAACTGTTGGTAGTAAATTGCATACATTTAAATCTACAGTAAGTTACTGGCAAACAGCTGCGAACAATACTGTAATTTCTACAGAAATATTTTACAGTGTGGATTTTGATGTGAGAAGACAACAAGGGATGCACTTTATCACTGGAAGAGTTATTATGGATTATGGACTTATTTTGGCCAGCAGCAACAGTTGAAATTAAAATGGCTAAATGATGAATTAGTGTTTTTTTAACGCTACAAGATGTTAGTTGAAATTAGATGAATTAGAACAATTAGATAAATAACACATTATAGAAATGTTTTATCATATACATGAACATATAAATGACTTTAGTTTTCTGAGAATGTTTAAGACCAGATAACTTTAAACAAATATTCTATTAACATTACTAGAATCTTTGTTTAGAATGTTCTTTTCCAGAACATTCCGATAATGTTTTCTGCTATGTTTGTCTTACTTTGGTAAAGTTAAATAAAAGTTACATCCTTTAACAAGTTACAGTTTCGATTAATTCCATTCTCTTTCATTTCATTTATTTTCCCATACTTGATACAAGATATGAGTGCTTGGCCAAAGCATGTAGTTTAATAATGAGTTTTACTAAATATATAGGCGACAGTTAAAACCAGCTATGATTAGAAGAAAATCAAAGCCTTGGGAAGAAAAAAAAAAAAACCTATCAGTCACACAGAACTTTTTTGCAAATGCATAAAAACACTTACAAACACTAGTAACCCCCAAGCTATCACATCCAGAAAGAAAGAAGACAAATGGTCTAGTTTTCTGTGAACATATAGCTGCTGTGAATCTGTCAGAGATGTTGGTAGGGCTATTGAAATCTGTCTAATGGTTGCCATGACAGATCTGCGATCTCTCGTAGCGATAGCTATTTTGTGTGCGTATGATTGTAAAGGTGTCAGGTTGTGGAGACAGAGTGAGAGATTGCCACAGGGCATATTCCTTAGAGGCCTCACAATCCTGGGTCAGTGTGACTTAATAGAGCAGATTTCAGGAACAGTAGGTTCTGTATGTAGGCCACACAGATGGATGGATCAGAGCAGGAGATTTTCCATGTCAAAAAGCGAATAAATACATAAATTAGTGTCAACTACGCCTTCATAGGAGATTCTACTGTACAGTAAGTTACAGCTACAGCCGATTGTTTGAATTTAACAGCGATTAGAGGAACAGGAATCTTCAATTGTAACGTTGCTGCTGTACAAGATCTAAATTGGAAAGGATTCCTCAGGATGGAATGCTGCCAGAACTTTGATGAACGAGGTGAAAAGTTTCTTGGCACGTCGTCTTTTCGAACTCATTGTAAAGGCAGTGTAATATTTAAATCCAGAGGCCACGGCAAGCATTCTGATGCATGTAACCCCTCTTGAGTTTGTTAAATCTCATCATCTCATGAAATTCAAACATAATGAACGTGTCTGTACCATGGCTTGCAATAGATTTTTCTACAAAAGCTTTTATACTGGCAGCGGAGGAAATGATTTGTGTTATATGCTGCACATTTCATTATAGATCCATAGTGATGGTAATAGACATTGTGGGTGTACTGGAAGATCTCTGGCCTCTACTTCAAATTAATCCATATGGAGGATAAATTAGAATGAATAAATAAATAAAATACAGGCCTTATAATGGTATCCAGTACTTTCATAGACACTTCATTCAATACACAATTCTATGTTAAATTAATTCTGTTATAATAAACCAATGATATCCTTGCTTGTTGCGAAAATTATAAGGCAGAGTATTTAGATTAAAAGCATTCTAAACCCGTTGAACATTTTATGATTTCTGAAGAAAATAATACATAACTTAGTCGAACTTAAAATAAACAGTCAAGGTTTCTGCAATACTGCTAATAGCATTTTAAAAACAAAATAATTATATTTATCAAAATGACCAATAAATCCAGTTGGTTTCTATCTCATATGTTATAACTTGTTAGCTATATAATAACCATGTTCATACTTTTTAAAAAGTAATTGTTTTTCACAGTTAACATACTTAGCAATTTCTATAAATGCATTTAAAAAAAATCATTATTTGAATAATTTCATATTTAATTATTAACCGTTGCATTTACATGCAACTAGTTAAAAATAATATGTCCACTGCTTTTTTTTTATGTGTGACAGAAATATGCATCAGAATAAGTTTATTAGTTTGTTTATGCTAAAACGTCACTGTAAAATAATATTAATAATTAAATAATAAAATAATAATAGTGGTAATTTAATTTAAAGGCAAGTGGAGAAAATACTACTTCATTCTTTCCACTTAAAAAATTAAGTTTAATTCAGTGTTGCTTAAATTTAGGGGGGCAAAAATCAAAATAGGCCACTTATGAGTGTCTGTGATATTTCGGTGCATGTGGCTCCTTCGATAGAAGTTATTTTGTTCTGCTTGGTTTGTGGCTAGAACTTCTGAACAATAAAACAAGCGATTCTTTATGAACGAGAGTGCCCTGAATCATTTTAATGTCTCAAATTCATAACTCAAATCTTATATCTGTTTGCAGATCTTCTCAAAGGACATCTGACTGGATACTTGAGCATCCGGGAGCACCAATCAGATCTGTGCAGCTGTGTGGGTAGGACATTTACATCTACACAGATTTACAGTTTAGACCTCTAGTTATGGCCTAATGATGTAAGCAAGTTTGATAAATGATGACCAAAGGAAAAATACAATAAACAGGGTGCAGAAGAGATACTTATTATTCCGTTTCCATCTCATTTGCTGTAGATGCTGCAAATGAAGAATGCTACTGGAGGAAAAAATGAAACATATATTCATATTTTATGCGCTGTTCTTGTTTCTTTGCTAACAAATACACATAAAACACTGGATTATGCTGAATATGCTTCTGTAAACAGAAAAGGAATGCTATCAAAAGCCAACAGTCAATAGCGTTGAGCAACGGAGGGCCAAGGCAAAAGGCTCAGATGTACAGTAATTTCTCTTAGTTTTGCTTTGATGATGGAGCCGACATCGAGGTCAGGTCTAAACGTCTGTGGCTTCGTTCTGATTGAATCTCGCTCTAATGTACCTCTGGGTGATTTCAGATCTTTGATTTCAGAACACAATGTTCTGGCACTGAAAGCATTTACTATATCATACAGTCAGGTACTTGATGTTTAAGCACTTCACAGCGCTGGACTGTCCTTTACAGACAAATTATACACCCATGGCGATTGTTTCGCCCATACTTCCTTTGACACTGCATTCAAAGCTGCCATTTTAGTGCATTTCTGTTCCCAAAAAAGTGGGAACCAATGAGAAAGGAGCTCATTTTCCTACTGCTTTAATGAAGCTAGCTACAATTGGTTACGATTGGTCTGATTGGTTGTAGATTCGTCCAGTAGTATACAGAGGCATCTGATGGACGCAGGTTAAGCCCGCCTCCCAGAAGGAGGGTAGTAAGGTAGCTTGGCCAGACTAAGCTCCTATGAGCTTTAAAGTCGCGGAAGCCAGGCTAGATTGTTTTAGATGCTATGTGAAAAGCTGTCGAGGGGTTTGTCTATTCTACTTTAGGAAACAAGCACTACAAAGAACTGTACGGTATAGTGCAGAAATGGAAGAACACAATTGTTTTCACACAAATTATTGGTTCCAAAATTGAGTTTTTGCAGTGATGCTATAGAACAGGGGTCACCAGACTTGGCCCTACTTGGGGTAACCTGCGGAGTTTAGCTCCAACTCTAATTAAACACACCTATAGCTAATCAAGATCTTACTAGGTAAACTGAAACTTGTAGGCAGGTGTATTGAGGCAAGTTGGAGCTAGACTCTGCAAATGCACCAGCCCTCCAGGAGCAAGTTTGGTTACCCCTGCCAAAAGAATCTTTCAGTGAACAGGACCACCTTTAAAAATCTAAAGAACCTTTTTTATAAAGAACTGTTTCGGCATTTGAAAGGTTCCATGGATGTTTAAGTTTCTAGAACCATTGATGCTAATAAACTACCTTTATTTTTATAGCCTCATGAGCTGTGTGTCATCTGAAAATTTAGGTATTTGCGACTCAAATTCTTTGATCTTTACTTAGATGCCGTCTGTTAGTTTAATGGATTCAGTCTTTTCTATATTTGACAATAATTATATGAAAATATATAATAATAATAATCTAAAAATGTACTCAAGTGTACACAGTTGTTGTTGTTGGTAACATCTATTAAAGTATTTTATGCAACAAAGGCCACATTTGCTTAATAAAAATACAGTAAAACTGTAATATTATTAAATATTTCATTAATTTAAAATAACTCATCAATTTGAATATATTTTAAAAGGTCTTCAGCATGATCCATCAGAAATCGTTTTAGTATGCTGACTTGGCGCTCAAGAAACATTTCTTGTTATTATCAATGCTAAAAACAGATAATAGATCATATTTTTGTAGAA
This sequence comes from Enteromius trimaculatus, assembly GCA_032361065.1. Classification (NCBI taxonomy): domain Eukaryota; kingdom Metazoa; phylum Chordata; class Actinopteri; order Cypriniformes; family Cyprinidae; genus Enteromius; species Enteromius trimaculatus. The sequence continues at coordinate 656,534 of JAUMHP010000001.1, read as the reverse complement.
ACCATGAAAATATTTAGTTTGAAATAGCCATATTATTTTGAAACAGGAATTTTTTGACATTATGAATAGCTTTATTGTCACTTTTCATCAATGTTATTCATCTTTGCTGACTAAATGAAAAAAAAAAAAAAAGATTGAATGGTATATTTGTATTCTTTGCAACATATTATACCTCATTCTAACAGTAGGACAATATTTACAATACATTTCCATGTTAATCTTTATTAAAATGACAACTACACCATAAGTAAGAATGCAAGCAATACGTCTTTTATATTAAACTATTGATAGTTAAGGGCAGAAATCCCGGCATGCTTTATATAAAAAAAAACTTCCTTGACATTGATCAAAGAGCGAGATGACCAATCACAATGGGCCTGGCAGGCTTTTGTAATTGTTGCGTCACTCAGTCTCAGATGACCTTGCTGGCTTGCTCTTTCCTGGTCCCAGCTGAATAAAGTTAGATTGAGATTCATGGGCTTTCTCCTGCACTCCCGTCCTCTGACTAATGCATATCTTTATCCATTCCTCTTTCCTCCTCCCCTCCGACCAGCCTGTTTCTCCTTCACCAATAAAAGTTTATTTTATTTTCCTTCTTTGTAACAGAACAGCAGATTCATTTTGAGGTTGGGAAAAAAATGGACAGAGAAAGAAATAGAGCAAGAAAGCTCATTTCTTCTCATTGTTCATTCTCCTCGTGTATAACCACACACACAGAGACGCATGCTTATACAAGTAACATGCAGTGGGTCCAAACGCCTGAGACCGAGTGCAAATACAAATGTTTTCGCATGGTTTGAATTTAATACAAAATGCAAAAGTGATCTCAGGATGTTCTGCTGTCTGCTAGAAAGTCTAATCATAGGCTATAGGTTATATAGTGCACTTTTTTTTTTTTTATTAAATATGAAACATCAACTATGAACAAGAAAATAAGGTAAAGATAAACCAGATGCTTGATGCTTTAACTTCGTGGTTTTACCTTTATTACATTTGTATTATTAAATGGTAATATTGTGGTACTAGGATTCTACATACTGTTGTATTTAGTTATTGCTCCAAGTAGTAGGCTACTTTTTGTGTGAGGATAGAAAAAACTACAAACCATGTTCCTTTACCAATTATTTATTTTCTGTATGCAATTTTAGCAGATTATAGACAAAAGGAATAACTGTTTAAAAAAACAACAACATCACTATAATTGAAAATAGAACACATTTGTTAGACAATTTTTGTTTTTTGAGTATGTTTTATGTTTTGAATTATAAATATTATAAATACTGAACTCACACATACATCCTTGAATGCCTGTGTGTCAGTAGTAAATATCAGTTTACGTTTGCAAAATGTAATTCTGCCATTAATTGAGCCTGTCCTCCAACAAAAAATGACTTTATAGGATGTTTGTGCAAGTACCTTGTACCTGAAGCAGCCGCTGCCAATAAAGAGCAAATAGACACTTTGTTTAAGAAAGCATTTAAAAAAGTCTGACCCAAAACTTTTAGACTGATTTCAGACAGATTTCCAAGGCACTAAATGCAAGGTCTGATAATCTACAACACATTCAAGTGAACTTGCACAGATATATCAACTAGAATAATGCATATATATATATATATATATATATTTAATCAGACGTTTGATAAATGAAACACACACAAAAAACCACTAACAGCGAAGAAAATATAAATTCCGCCTTCAATAAGCAAACACTTGTTGTTATGCAAACACTTAATGCCTTCCTATCACTGCATATACAGCTGGTGACGACAACATGTTTCAGGTTAGATTGGAATGGAGACACCAAAACAGATCATTTAAAGCAACAAAACAGATATGAATCAGGTTTTTAGAGACCCTCGCCATTTCTGTTAGGTTGACGTGTGTTTGTGTTGTGCTGAAAGAGAGAGGACAAACAGATGCAATAAAACACAACTGTGCGTCTGTCAGTCTTAAGGTTAAGCCATGGCTCTGTGTTCCCTCACCTCCGTATGCAGCTAATAGGATTTAGAGGTTTGGGATTCATTCGCTTATAAAGCTTTGACTCCCCCAAGACAACATAATCCCTCCTTAGCACAGCTAATAGAAACCTAGCAAGCATTTACTCACCTCCATCGAGAGGTGTACAGTTTGTCTGTCCATTTTTTTTGCTCAAAAGTAAACACAATCCCTCAGAAGGTCCCGTTGATCACAGTGGGACACGATAGGTTGGTGGCGATGGCTGTATGTTATTCAAAGGGAAGATTGCTGCTTATATCGGTAAAGCTCCATAATGAGAGGGATCAGCTGCTGATAGATGTATAAGCTTGAGGCTTAAGGTTTGCTTTGGCTCTATCCCAACTTAAACCTATGCAGATCCAGAGGGAAAAACACACCCAATACAACTAATGAATTTATTTGAGCAAAGGGCTTTATTTGTCTTAGGACCAGATCCAGAACCTCTGCATTCGGATCTGGAATCTATGTTATTGAATCATTTGCACCACACGTTTGAAAGACATTAACTGTAGGCTAGTGTATGATACTACTACGTGCTGGTGTTTCATGAAAAATCAAGCATAGACATAATAATGTTGTCTGTCAGACAAATTTGATGTTTTACATTTACAATGAGTGCATGTTCTATAGCTTAGTGCAGACATAATAGTTTGTAATCATATAGTTTTGCCGTTTTTGATGTCAAAATAGACACGGGTGTATCTAATAAAGAAATAAATAGTAGTTGAGTGCGTAATCATGTGCAATCAAGATATTAAGAATTATTGTTGTAAGCTCTTGCATGAAATTTTCTTAGATGACAGAATTGAATGCATGTTATTTTTTGTAGAAATGCATATATTTAAATTAATTGTATATCATAGTTAATATACATATATATTTTAGATCTCTTGCTCACCACGACTGAATTGATTTGGTCAAAAATCAAGTAAAAATAGTATAACTGAATTTATTTAATAATTTAAAGCAACAGGGTCACTCCAGTTCGATCCTTCAGAAATCACGCTAATTTAGTGCTCAGTAAATAAATCGTATTATTATAATGTTAAAAATAGTTGTTCTGCTTAAATTGTTTGTGGAAACAAATGAAATATGTTATTTTTAGCACAGCATTTATTCGAAATAGAAATAATTTCTCGTCTTTCCTATCTTTCTTTTTAAAAAAACAACCTTTTGAATGATTGGGTATTTATCACATTGAATAAAATACAATTACTGAGAGCCCAGACTGAGCTCGTTGCACCAGATCTGGCAATATTTTTATTTTCTTTCATTTTTCAGCCTTCTTCTCCACTCTTGAAGTTTAACCTTAGCGCTTGACACAGTGCACACACTTTCTTTGAGTGAATTGCAGCACCGGAGATACTGAAGACTTGCTTTGAGCTCGGCTGCGAAAGACAGATCTGAGGTGTGAGACCCGGAAGCAGGGTCAAAAACTAGACCCTCTGTATAGGAATAGGAACAAGTCTTAAACCGAGCTTATTCCCTGCTTTCCTAACAGGTGGCAGACAGTGTCCTCAGATCATGCTGTGCTCAATGAAAGCCTTGAGCATTGCACAGCGGACTGCGTCGCTCCTGATCTATTCAGCTTGTGTTTTTACTGTTGAATTTGCTGTAATTATGTCCTCACGCTGTCAGCAGTGAAGTTGTTGGAATAGTTTGGATATAGCAGCATATAAGGATGGGCAATATCACATTGAGATGAACATGAAGGTTAACCCCTGAGCACTATGACAATAAAAGTGAAAACAGAAATAATAGTGTTGTTAAGGACTGCATTGTGGTTTCTCAAGCAGGCCATAATAATAAGAGAAGAACCACCACTCCACGACATACACAGAGGACTAAATTAACACTCAAGAAGAAAACAATATAAATAAAAGAATCAGACTATAGACTTTACCGCAGGGAAGAGGAAATAAAGAAACTAACAGGTACAAGATCAAAAGGAGATCACCTGATATAACAGCTTTACTGTACATTCCTTCACACTCCACCGTCGCTTGGAATTACCAGACCATTCAATATAATAACAGCTGCATTCATTTAAATATATAAACCCAAAATGTAATGTTCAGTTGAGACTATTCATGTTATTGTTATTAATCGTAATAATAATAATAATAATAGTATTGATAATAATATTATTTGGAGTTAATACAGTTTTTCAATGGTTTTGAAAGGAATTTACTGAGATGTTCATCAAGACTGCATTTACAGTATTTTTTTTATACCAACCTGTCCTCCAACTATACACCCGTAAAGGTCGTTTGTACAACAGCGGTGAAATACGTCCCATCAGAGTGGAGTTTGTAGAGAGATGCGTTATGAAACGAGATGTGATGCATGGGCTTATAAATCATTTTCATAAGTTGTGTAATTGGTAGGTTTAGGCGTGGGTTAGTGTGGTCATTAGTACAAATTAAACCTAGTAAAATGTGTTTTAATCATGAGACGCTGCATAAAAAAACACTTTTTGATTGATAATCAGTCACTTCTTTAATAGTAAAAAGTAACATTTTAATTAACTGAATTACGCAGAATTTTCTGCAAGTCTTTAGTGTCACATGATGCTTCAGAAATAATTGTAAGATGTTGCTAATATGCTGATTTGCTGTTTAATCACCATGAGACACTGCATAAAAAAAACAAAAAACACTTTTCGATTGATAATCACAGTCATACGTCACTTCATGATGACAGACGCAATACAACACTGTCATAATTTTTATTTTTAAAACATAAATATAGGTCATAATAAGGTACTTGCACAAACATCCTATAGAGTCGTTTTTTGTTGGAGGACAGGCTCAATTAATGGCAGAATTACATTTTGCAAACGTAAACTGATATTTACTACTGACACACAGGCATTCAAGGATGTATGTGTGAGTTCAGTATTTATAATATTTATAATTCAAAACTGTAGTAATCTGATAATTACTGTATATATATATATATATATATATATTTTTTTTTTCCCAGACTGGATGAGATCAGGTCTCTTTGTGGAGCACTTGCTGGCACACACTGACACAATGCAGCAAAAAATGAAAATAATTGGCTTAAAACCATTTTTTGTTAGTAAAAATGCTAACAGCCTAAGACTTTTGCACAGTACTGTTCGTGAATATTCTTTTAAAAAATTCCCTTTTTTTGTTCCACTGGAAAAATAAAAGGGGTTTGAAGGACATATGGGTGAGTAAATAATGACAGAATGTTTTATTTTTGGATGAACTATTCCTTTAAATGTCACTATCACCTGCCTCTGCATTTTTCTTTATTAAAACACGTCCTCTTAAAACTTCTAAGCTTAAAAAAGTCTAAGACAGCAGAGAACTGACATGAAGGGCATTAAAGAGACAGAGCACATGTGTTTGTGCATGTGATTTTACAAAACCCTCTTCTTTTCTCCGCACATCCTTTCATCTTGTCAGTTAGCCTCTCATCTTTTATACACATTCTCATCTTGCTGGTGATGCTGAACAGCTAAATGGAGATTGTCATGATGACCAGGTGTCAAGAAGAGCACTGTAGACCCCAGAGAAAGAGGAAGAAGGGAGGGCTGCCCGCCATCTGTGTCTTGAGCTGCTTGTTTTATTCCTCCTCTAAGCTTATGTGAGAAATCCTTTAGTTTGCAGGTTTTGTTCATGTGTATAAAGAGAGACGCTGTCAGCTCTTATTCTTTAGATGTGTGTCTTTGAGTAGAAACAGGAAAGAGGAAGCAAATCATTGAAAAGGAAGCTGGTCTTGTACCTTTCCTTTTAGACCATGCTCGTTCCTCGCTCCTAACAGAAGTGTTTAGCAGTTTTAAGAATACTGGATTCATTAAGTAACTGAAGATAAAAACACTCTTTTTTTCTTATTAGGGCTCTTGAATAACATACATGTTCTTCCATCTCAAAGTGAGAACGCTGTAAAGATTTCATACTGAGTTTAAATGAATAAAATGCGAGGGGTTCTTGCTTGAAACCTGCTGCCAAGCCAAGCGATTATTTGGGTGCTTTCATGGCTGCTGTGGAAATTAAATTAGATTTCATTTAAGTCAGGTTTTAGAATATTTAGGCTAAACTATTTAGGTCTGTTTGAATTAGAAATTTACCACTGATTTAATAGATATTTAAAAGATAATTTTGTCTAATATGACCTTAAATTATAATTTAAAAATTATATATATATTTTTATTTATTACATTTAAAATTCATTTATTTTTCATTAGGGTTTATACTGTTTTTTTAAGGTTTGGGGCAGTAAGATACACATAAACACAAAAAAGATATTGTGCATGTTCAAGAATGATTATCATATTATATTATATTAATGATATATAACATATTAATGATGCAGTAATAAAAAAATATGGTAAAGACAGTGATAACACAAAATTTCTTGAGCAGCAAAATAATATTTTATAATGATATCTGAAGAATAATGGGACATTGAAGACACATTGAAGAATGATTCTGAATATTCATTTCTGTGATGCAAAGCTGAATTATGTTTGAAAATACATTAAAATGCAAAACAGCCACTTTAAATTATAAAATTGCTCAATATTACTTTATTTTTAATCCAATAAATGCAGCATTGGTGAGCATAAGAACTTATTTCAAAAACATTAAAACATCTTGTAAGTACATAAATAATGCACAATTTTATTACTGAACTAGCTGTTTTTTTATATTGTTTTAGTGATGTTCATTATTCACATAGATATTGAACAAAAATGTATTTATTGGGTAAGAAATTACACTTAAAAACAACCTATTAAACTCAACATTTGAGGCTGCTGCTTATGCAGAAGTCCCCAGAGAAGCAACCACCCAAAGACACGTCTGTATAGAAAGGTGTAAACTAATGTAAATAGGACAGAAAGAATGTTTGTGAGTGCTTTGCAACGTTAACACGTTTTAGCACCAATTTTGGAGTGGGAGAAAAAATGATTTCAGACACAATGAGCATTCAGCATGCATCTGCACTGCAGTACATACTGTACAGTCCTTGAGTGTCTGTTTATTAAACAATTCAGTTATTTTGATGCTTTCAGCTACCAGTAAAACTTGTCAACTGTTCGACATTACAGAATTACACAGAGTTTCTCCCCGAAACAGCAGAGCAAAAATGAAGAAAATCCGTCTGGGTCTGACAATGCAGACAGTATTAACAGACAGCAAACGCAGTCAGCTTGTAACAACAGTTGAGATTCACACAAAAGCCAAATTACAGCAAGCATTCATATCCTTCAGTAAACACATACGCACTGCCAAAATACGGAGCGGTAAGGCACGCTACTTAGTTTAACTCTGCACCTCTGTCGCCGTTTCCTTGTGATTATCTTCTTCAAACACTAATACATTATGGTGATTGTATTCTGGGACCATATCCTTAAACAGTCAAATGCAAACTTTAAATCCATGCATGCAGCGTAAAGCCTCCATGAAAAAACAAACACACACATAATTTTTCTTACTCATTATAGGTAATGTATTCTGCTTTAATTAGAGAGCTGCCATCACCGTGAGGTCCAGCTGAGAAAGAGTCAGTGGGGAATCTAAACAGCATCAGCATGCAATAACAACATGCAAGAAATCTTAACTTCAGGTATTACACAGCTTCCTAAACACACTCAACTCAACATTATAAAACACATTGTTCCGGCTCTCAACTCTGATTAAATGTGCTGAGAGAAATAGAGGAGGCATTTGTGTGAAAGTACAGTATTATTGTGTGCCATGTTTATTATAGTGACATACAAAGTGCAACAAAGTTTTCTTCCAATTTCCTCTAAAGAGACTTTTTTAAAGCTTCAAAATGCTGCTAATACACGACAATAAGCGATTCTGTGAAATCCATGAAGGATGGACAGTAAATATTGTGTGCTATTGCTGTTATTCGCAATAAAGGCCAACCTGATCTCACGGCAATTCGTACATATTTTATGAGGTGGCTAATTAATTATAAATTAGTTTGATTTTTTCTAAATCGTACGTAGTTTACGAGTTGCCAATTCGTAGGAATTTGTATGAATGACCTAAACCTAACCCCTGCCCCTAAACCTACCTGTGACGTTGTTTTAGACAAATGAGGTCGTACAAATTAGTATGAATTAGCACAAATTTGGCACCTCGCACAAAAATTCGTCCAAACGAATTGGTCGTGAGACTGTGTTGTAAAGCCATATCTACAAAACATCATAGAAACTAGAGGCTTTTTGACTTTGCAACTATGGAAGACAGAATACACAAATAAGCTAAAACTATTAAATGTTGCTCATTGCAGTAAATGTGAATAAATATAAAAAATTACATATAAACATTATTTTAAATGTTTCTTTGTCAATTTAATTAAATAAATATGTTTAGGCTGAAGTATTAAAAATTTAAACCATGCATATAATGGTAACTAACAAAAATGCCAAACGCACACAAGAATTTAAAAAGCTATTTAAAAATATTATTGATTTTAGAAAAGTACCTTTCGTGCAGTGTGTCCCGCAGCTCTTAGTGAATGAAAACAATACAGCATTTTTTTAACATTTTAAATGTGAAAGTGCACTGTATGATGGAATTTATAAAAAGAAAAAGAAGAAAAGAAACCATTAGCCATTTTTAAAAACGAATCCCAAGCCTTTCCTGTTGATGTCAATTTTACACATTAGCATATTACAGGCTCACTTGTTGGTCTGAATAAAAAAAAAAACGCTAATTCATTCTTTGGCACTAGATGCCGCTTTTGAAGCATTATACATAGCTGTTTCCCGGTAACACTGTAAACAAAGCAGTACTGCACTCACAAAAGCTGCTTTATGCATGATGAAGTGGAAATGAGACCAATCACGGCAGATTAAACCCAAAGGAAGGGTCTAGTAAAATGAATCCTCTGACCGAATCCTTTGGGAATCAGTGAGCAAGTAAGGTAAAAACAAATGCATATAAGACAAGGAAAGTGTTTTTTGACCTTGCATGCATCTCAGCCTGTTGTTTGTGAACAAAACCAAAATGCATGACACGTTATAGAAGCACTTTACATATTTTATAATAATATATAAATAATACTAACACTGCTAATCAGTTTCAGATTTCACCAAAACTGGATCAGACTCCCCTGCCCTGCAACTTAATTACCGCTTTGTAGCGTGTTGTTTTTGAAATGTAATAATGCGTAATAGTTTTTGCTTGTGTTGATGATCTGTGCTCTGCAAAGCAATGGAACGGATTTCTGGAGTGTGAAGGGACGTCATTAAGCATCAAAATTTCCCAGGGCCAATTTCATATGCTTAAGCACCCTCGCTCTCACACAGATACACAAACACATTTACAATGAAGCGACGCTTTAATCCAGTGTGCTTCACATCACTAATCTGCAGGGCACTACATGCTACATATTAATGAATCAGACAGCATTTACACAATATTTGACTTCACATGAAGTGAAGGAATCTGCCCTACACAGTAAATCATCTGTGTTAATTAATGCAAATTTGTAAATAAATGACATATTGCACGAACTGAAAACAAGAGAACCGCAAAAGACAACAGCACGCATTTATCACCAAAATATAACAGCTTGGTGAGTAACCGCTGACAGAAGCTTCAGTTTCGAGTGAGCTCTCTTTAATGTTATGTGTCTAGGCTTAGGCTCTCTGTGCAGAGGGAATCCTTGGTGGTCTCATCAGGGAAGATCTTTGGTCTTGCACAGTCTGCACTTTGTATGTCATGGCTTCTGTTTCTTTTTTCTCTTCTTCTCCCTCTTGTTCCAGGATAAACTCTATATCAATGGCTGCCAAGTTCAAAAATAGCTCCACGCTGTGGAAAGACGTGCAAATTTATGCAGCTTTCTCAAAGTTGGCAGTGAATAGACCTGACACTTTTACTCGGAGCCAATGTGCAGTCTAATCTTCTTGTATGAGCGCATAACAGAAAAAACTGAAAATCACCCAAATAATGACGGAATTTCTCAAGTAATGACATATTTGAAATACATTTTCAAAAGCGACATCTTTAGCACGCGTCTTTAAGTAAACACTTCCAATGCATTAAGCTCAGTGGAAGGAAGCATCGAGCTTCTGACAGTGTTGACTTGCAAGCATGTCATTGATGTCATGGTTTATAAAAATGTCAACTTTGACCCTGCCTGCTGCCGACCTTAGAAAGAACAGCAAATGAATATCAGACCACATGGTCCATCATTACATGGGAGAGATATATATAGCTCACAAGATGGAATAGATAGCTTGTGCTTTGGTAGAGACTCTGTAGTGAACTGTGTTAGTGATCGTTTTGGATAATTATTGCTACTGCTTAAGTAGGCTACCCTAAGAACATTATCTTTTGGGTAAATGGTACTTCAAGGATTAATAAAATGCCAGTTTGACTGTAGAAAATTAATAGTGATTTTGTCTCACATAACAAAAAAAGGAAATGTGTTATGACATTAGTTACAGCTACAGCTGTTTATGTATTTTAAATATAATTTGGGCAAGGTGTTTATTTCCATGACTTTTCAATGGGAATGCAGAAATGCATTAACCAAAAGTTAAGTTTTATTAAGTCTTCGTGGTAAGGTTTTTAATGTTTTCGCATGTATTTGATCTAAATAGACAGATAATTAAATATTACTGCATTCTAACATGCTGATTTAATAATCAAGAAATGTTTTTTAATTATGATCAATGATGAAAACAACTGTGCTGCTTCATATTTTTAACTGCGACGCCAAAAACTGCAGCAATAAACAGAAATATTTTGTAACATAATAAATAACGGTTTTGATTAATGAATAAAAGCACAGAATTTCTGAATTTCTTTACAAATAAATACTTCGACCGCTTTTGAACTCTATAGTTCTAATTCAAATGAACAGAAAAGTAACTTAGACATTACGGTTTAAACTGAACAAGTAACTTTGATTCCAAAAGGACTTTTTTTGTCCTAAGCGCCTCAAATTCTTGAGCCCGATCTCACGGCTGTTTGTACATATTTCATGAGGTGGCTAATTGGTAAAAATTCCTACGACCTCACTTTTACGAATTCATGGGGTTTTTGCTAAATCGTACGTATTTTACCAGTTTCCAATTTGTACGAATGACCTACAATAAAGGCCAACCCCACAGGCCCAAGAATTGGTTGAATTTCCTATGTGCTTTTTTCAACTATTTTGTATATTTCTGACCTTCTTGCTAGCAAGCAACCTTGCAAAATCATCCTTCCATGACGTTTTTCATGTGGAGGTCAAAGATCTCTCGTACTGTGAGGTGCGAATGCACCTGAAGCCTGCCACATCAGTCCGCAAACCTCTTCTTCCTTCCCACAGTTCATTCTACACACAGTACGCATCTACAGTGTCCGATCACATCTACAGTACATGCACCGCTGCTTCAGGTTTGTCTCCTGTCTGTGGTGTCGACTAGGTAGGAAGTTCCACGCCATCTGTAGTTTCAGTCTAATCATAACTGTGTAAATCAGATAGCCCTATGGGCAGCAGCGCCTGTCACCAGAAGCAGGGTAACCATGGAGACAGTCCCTACAGACAAGCAGGCCCCTATGCCATGTCTTGTTTTCAAAAGCATTTCCTGAGTCACTGAAACATTTGGATTTCTCGTGTTTTCTTAATCAGATGAGGACAGAGATGGATTGGCACACGAAAAGGCTTCCCTCTGGGTGTTTTGAGAACTCAGCAGATGTGAACTGTACGCGTGTTTGCTGTGCTACCTGAACCCTGTCCAATTATGTGTCACTGAACACCCACTCACTAAACAACGGCCATTACACAATTATTTCAGCTTTACAAACACACTCTAATGCACATATACACACCAACAAATTAGCAACTGCCCTGCACTCTGCACTGTTTATCTGAACATTTGGAGGCCTACGGAGGAAGTTGTTTTAAGTCATTTCCTGAGTGCTTATGAATAATCGCTTTTTGTTTGTGTCCTTTTTTTTTTTGGAGATGTGTGTGCTGCTGCTTTGAAAGCCACAGCAAGATCGTGTCTAATTACACATAAAACAGATGTTATGTTCTCAGAACAATACAAATCACTTTTAAAATACAATTATTTAGGTTCAAAATACTTTAATGTAACAGTAAAATACATCCATAAATAGATTTTTAAATAGTTTTTATTTATATGTTTATCAGTTCAACAGAAAAATCTGTAAAATGTAGTTTAAAAAGGCTATTATGAAGTTGGTTATATATTTAACTCATATATTTAATTTTTTTTTAAACATAAATGTTTAATACATAGTTATATTGGCAAATTAAAAGCAATAAATAAATTACGAAATTAAATGTATTTTTATTTATGAATTCATACACTCAAATTTATATTTTTATTTTAAGTGGCACTTATAAATTAAAAAAACCTGTATATACAACACGTCCAATCATACGTCTAATTACTATACAAAACATACATAAAAATATCTTCAACAAGCTGCATGATATACATATAAACAAAAAATCGGAATAAGCAGTGCATATTTCTCACCAGTGAAGATGATTTATTTTATGTGTTTATCATTTATTCTGTACTTGATTCAGCAATGTATTAGTGTGTAAATGCATGTCGTATTACATTAATCACTTCATATCACTTTGATTCATCTTGACATGTTTACAGTCGGTTTAGTTTTTGATATCACAAATTGCACCCAGAAACCTGAGATACTGAGAGAGAAAGAAAGTACATGGGGATAGCAGCTTCTTGTATGTTTGCCCAGAGCGAGTGGCTTAATCTAATGTCACAGAGTCACACAGTTGTTTATTGATCATAAAAAGGGAGTGTGTTATTTTAAGCCACAAGCAACTACATTCAAGTTCACACACACACACACACACACAAAATCAATCCCTTCCTCTTTGACGCTTGAACACAGACACACAGCACTGAATGTTAGTCTGACTGCTTGAACTCCTCTTGCTGTGCAGTAGTGTATCGAAATCGGTTCATGGAAGCGAACACAATAAGCCATTTCCTTTGAAGTTTATGAATGGTTTGACATGCAGGTTTAGTGTTTTGGGGCGAATGACTGAGCCAAAGGCTTGTTCTCATGAAGACTGCACTGTTAAAACAGTCTATTGTGATACTAAAATGGTTTGTCAGTTAGAAATCTGTCTGAAATATTCAGAACAAATAATTCATATAGAAGATATTTTCGGCATGCATCAACATCGAGTGTAACAGTCCTCTTGATTTCTTACTCCTGTTTATTCTGAACTGCATTACACATTTGCCGAATGTCAAGTTTATAAAGCGCACAAACATTTGTAGTGCAAATGTCTCCCTGTAAATCGAATTGAGTGTGTGTTGTCTTAAACACACATCTGCAGTGGCCCCCAAAATATCTGGGCACCACGATACACTGACAAATGTATGAACGTCATTGCATTTCATTCAAATACTAAACTAACTGACATATCTTTAGAAAAAGAGAGCGCACGCACATTTGTCGAATGAATAAACTAATACAGTACATATGTATTTAATCAAAATTCTGGAATAAGTAAAACAGTGATGTATCATTCAGCTTTGAGGTAGCTTATATGTGCATAAGTGTGTTCGTACATGCATATATTATTAATATACCTAGCAATGTAAAACAGCATGTGAGAAAGATGACAGCATATAAACAATAAATATCTGAATATTTAAAAAGCTGGTAGTGATAGGAAGGGTGCTTATGGGAACAGCGGTCTGTTTGCAGTTGAGGCAGTGTACTGTGGTGTGTAACTCACACACACCGTGAAGTAAGAGCACATACAGTTTGAATGCTATGAAAGATTCACATTACAGAACTCTCTTTTCACCTTGTCTCCGCTCCTGCCCGCCCTTTCTACTGTCTACAATGCTCCTGTGAAGCAAGCACTTTGTAAGCCACCAGAAGTCAACCAGACAGCATTACCCATCTCCCATCCACATGAAATGGGCCTGCAAACACACACACACACACACACACGTTGGTTTTTATGATTTATGAGGACTCTCCATAGGCGTAATGGTTTTTATACTGGACAAACTGTATGTGGTATTGCCCTACACCTACC
>JAUMHP010000001.1:597822-616721 GCA_032361065.1 Enteromius trimaculatus | reverse complement strand
AGAATTAAACTTTATTTATCAAATGCAGAGACGGTCTCTGTAGTCAAGACCACGATAATCACTGGAAATCAGGTGTCACTGGAAATCAGGTGTCCCCCATCAGGTGTTATGGTATTTACAGAGGACTAGTTCCTAAACCTGGAATCAATCTATGCTGGCTGTGCACATAGACTATGGGGCAATTCTAACTGTCTGGTGCTTCTGACTCACAACCTTTAAGTAAGTTATGTTTTCTTATTAAAACAACCTGCTACTTACTATTCAAATGTGAATTTGAGCAGTGAACGGTAGCGCTTGTTTGTCATTTCTCCAATCACGAATGCAGACATGGGGTTGTGTTTACGAGGTACTAAGTAAGTGCATTTGTAATTTGTTATATTTATTTGGTTGAATACCACTGGGAACGCTGCATCACGTCATGGTAAGGGGCATAACATTTCCGCCAAAGTTTGAGGTATTCAGCCAATCACAACGCACTGGATTGCTGGCCAATCAGAGCATACCTTGCTTTTTTAAAATTATGAGCTTGTACAAACTGACCCGTTTTGGAAGGCGGGGCTTAAAAGAGAAAAAATATGTACATTAGGTGGAAAATAATGTGATTTTTGAAACTTAAACCACATAAACACATTGCATTGCACCAAATACACAAAATTCTTTTATTTTTAGCAACATCATATGACCTTTTTAAACAGGCAATCTAGTTATTACTTAACTGAACATTTCCAGGTCACATTTCACCACAAAAAACTACAATAAATAAATAAAAAGGTAAAAAGTACCCTTTGAAACCCATTAAGCCTGAAAAGGAGCATCAGCAAAAGTAGTGCCTTGACAAGCACCACTAACAGGTTTAAAAAAAAATGAACAACAGTATAACAAACAACATGCAGCAATATGCAAATCATAATCAACCGAGTAAAGCCAAATCAGAGTAAACCAGCCACAAAAAATTTGAAACCACGTAAGTAGAGATGTACTGATTTTTTCATCAGTTCAGTAACTGAAAGAACAAATGATTTCCTGAACCCATTAGTTCCATGTCTAGGGAAGCGAAACCTGTGTCTTGATGGGAGCAGCTGAAGCTCTGTATGAAGATGATGCTGGAAGTCTAATTAAATAGACAGTCTATGTCATCTAAAAACCCTCTTGGTACAAATTTGAGAGACTGTGTAAAATAAGACCAGTGACTTGGTGACAGTAAAATACTATTATTTTCTTTTCCCTAAAGACCCTGGCCGGCAAAGCAATGGGTCATTACAAAAGTTAAATCAGACTATATAATATAATAGAGTGCAACATTACATTTTCTTTAATCCTTGTTGCAGAATGAAGGGATCAAATAAGCAATGTAATGCCAGCAATGAGCCTCCACCACTGCAACACACCAGGCTAAATATTACCGCTTTAAGTTGAAAAATCAGATAGCTGTATTATGAAACCGCAAGACTGTGAGAAGAGTGTTCTACATATGTGCTTGATCATGTCTGTGAGATTACCTTTGGGTCCACGGCAGTAGGGGACTGCTCAAGCTGATTCTTTGTAGTGGAGGCCCAAATTGAGAGCTTGGAGAGCTGTTCCTGGTACAAAGACAAATCCCTCAGGAGATCCTCTATTTGTCGCTGCTTCTCAGGAAGATCAGTGGACACCTTTGGAATAGAGAAAGAAACATTTAAAGTAAATCACTGCAGGAGGGAATCTTACCAGAACGTGTCCAGGTATTTTACGCCAAAATCAAAAAAGATGTTGAAGTATGATAAACTAATAAGTGAAAGTCAAAATTGTTTACTATATGTAAAAAAAAACAGAAAACTTATCCGTAATCACCTTTTGCCCGGTTTTTATGACTTTTTCTTTTTAAGAATCACCAGTTTTGAGGAATTAAAGAGAATTTAGGGGAATTTAAATATGCCTAATTTTTACTTAAATAATGCAAATAAATAAAAACTAATCTATTACGGGGCCAAACGCAACATGCTTCCTTGAGATGAATCTTTATGTTAGAGGAACGCTATTATGCATCTACAATTACTTGACTAGTTAGTGATAATGCACTCATTATGTTGTAATCACACCAAGGTCACAAAATCATTGAATTTAATGGGCCAGAGAGATCAAACTGTAGAGAAGGAAAGAAACGATTTAGATTACCTTGGCCCATCGCATGTTGATAACCTTTAGATGTTTCTCCAGAGGTTTGACTTTATCAGCTGGGAGAGATGAGCCTTTGCTGTTGATCTGATGAAGCGCTTGTCTCCTGCTCGGCAGTTCCACCACCCGGCCCTGAAGATTTCAACACACACATATTAATTATCTGCTTTGTGACTCATTTTGGAGATTTGGGAGAATTTTAATTTTAAAATGGAGCTAAAAGCACCCCCCCCCACACACACACTTAAGCAAGTGATTTTTTACCTTCACTTTTTCTAATGTTGCACTGAGCTGTTCCTTGTGACCTGCTTCCACAGGAAGTGCAACCACAGCCTCTGCATCATCCAGCCAGGACTGAAACTCCCCCATGTCTTCATTTAACTCCGCGAGAACAATTTTTGCCCCTGCAGACCTAAAACACACAGCAGCCGTATTTATGCATTCCTTCAAAATAAGGACAAAAGAGGGCAATTACGTAGGTGTTTGCTGCTCAAATTGAATTATGCTAAGATATTCAAACGTGTGCGGCTCTCAAAAGCTGTCTGCATTAATGTGTCCTGAATTTTTACTAACCGTCTCTTGATCTCAGTGAGCTGGTTGGACACTTTAGCCCAGCGGGAATTGATAGAGGCGAGCTGCTGTTTAATGTGGTCCCTGTCGTCCTTACTGCACTGTGGAGTCAGATCTGTCCCAAGAGCATTGAGCCCCTTCACTGCTGCTTCCTGTTTCTCCAAACCCCCCTGGAGCTCCTGGGAAAGTAGAATGTTGCAGTATGGATACTCTAATCTAACTTGACTTACTTCTTAAAAAAAAAAAAAAAAAATACTTTCTATGAAAGTTTTATATTATGCTTGATTTCTGCTAATAGTTATTAGAAATAATCCACTCAAATATGAAAATTCTGTCATGAAACCTGTATGACTTTCTTTGTTTTGTGGAACATACTGTAAAAGATTATATTTTAAAGAAATGTTTAATTTCCATTAGGTGAATAAAACTAGTCAATGGGAACTGAGACTGTTTGGTTATCAACACTCTGCCTTGAGAAAAAATGCATACATTTTTGGTAACATAAATCATGTAGTAGTGTTATTAGTAGGCTTAATATAATATACACATTACAATTTGTTATATATTACATTTAAATAATACAATTGTAGCCACATCCTCAATGTATGATTACCTTGAGGTGGTCTCTATTATTTATGGGGTCTTGTTCATACTTCACTATCTTCCTCTCAGCATCTGTGAGCCAGTTGTCAAGTGTTTTATGCTCCTCACTGAATTTCTTGGCTTTTTCAAGGCGTCTGAACGGCAACACAAGTACATAAACACAACGTTGTGAGTCAGAGAATGAGAGAATAAAAGAGAATGTATAAAAATCGATATTCTTATGTAAAATGAGTTAATGTTAATGTGAACATTATTTAATTATAAAGCATTCAAAAACAATTTTGTGGCTAATTAACTGACAGCTCATTTAGAATGACTCTTTTACTTGCGTCTAAAAGACTGATTTTAAGGTATTCTAAATACTTGATCTGTTAGCAAATGTTTTATTAAATTATTTAAAAACTATCAAATAGCTAATTAAAAATATCAAATGTTGTTTCCATTAACAGAAATAAAACAAAACATAAATATTAAAAACTTAAAAACCAAATTTTAAATGATGCTTTTGCAAATTAAGTTGAAATAAAACCTTAGTTTAAATATAAACATGACTAGCACATAAATTACTAAAACGAAAAATTCAAAATAAAAGCTAATTCAAAAAATTCAAGATATAAATAATACAAAACTAATTCTGTAATATTCAAGCACACCTTGAAACAATTAGCCTATTTAATAACACATTCTATTGACCCGTTTAGGTGACAGTGTAATGTGATTCATCCTTACGCAAGTCGGTCGTGATAGAGCTTTTTAAGGTTTTCCCAGTTGGTTCTGAGCAGCTGGACCAGTAAACTCTCTTCTGGATCAGAGGCACTCCTTCCCAGAGCCTCCATCACTGGACTCTCCAGTTTATCCAGATTGACTTTAACCTCCTATATCACATGGAAAACAACTGATTAAAGCATTTCTATTAGTTTTACTGCTGTTTCAACAGTGGGTGTAAAACAAATTGAGTTCGTGTACAGCTCATGAGCAAATCAATAATAGATTGAATCAGCTCTTGAATACAAAAAGGCATTGGCTACTAAAAATCATTGGTAGAAATGAGACATGGTTTATGATACAACCTTAAGGCACTTCTCTTGTTGGGGAACGTTGATGAATGCTGCAGACCAGCGCTCAGGAGAGTTCAGCAGAGCTTCGTTTTCAGCGATACACTGCAGCAAAAACCGCAGCTCCTGAACAGACAAGGATGGAGGACAAATGTGTGTCATTCAGATTTGCTCAGGTTGCACTGTTCAACTAAGAGCAATAAACAGATGGAAAAATTAATGTTCGGGGGGAAAAAACACAGCTTACAACTCAATTGTTCTTTAATTCCTAATTAAATCAATAAACCATAAGATGCAGCACATTACAGCGATTTTAAATGATCCCAAATACATTTTTTTATGTGACTCTTGACCCCCAAAACGGTCATAAAAGGTACATTTTTTTGAAATTGTGATTTATACATCATCTGAAGCCTGAATAAATAAGCTTTTCATTGATATCTGGTTTGTTAGCATAGGGCAATATTTGAACATCTGAGGGTATAAAAAAAAATCTAAATGTTAAAAAATATGTTTTGATATATTTACCGTAGGAAATGTAAAAAATATGTTCAATGGAACATCTTTACTTAATATCCTATTGAATTTTGGCATAAAAGAAAAAAGTATCATTTTGACCATCATTTTGAAAAATGTATAATTTTGGCTATTGCTACGGATATATCCGTGTAACTTAAAGGTGCTATTTGTGTAGACACACAGTGGTTGAACTAGGTATTACAGTGCAAATTCAAAATATTGGGGAGGTTTTTTTTACTCTGCCCCTTCTCCTCAGACTAAAAAACACTCAGGTTGCGGATATATACACAGTATACCACAATAAAAACACAATAATATAATATATGTTATTATACACATACTATTTATTTACGAAAACAGATATGTTATTGTGCTTTTTATTAGGGTTGATTAAATTTTTGCATTCTGGTTTATAATTTGTTACACCAACAACTATTAACTTTTTTTTTTTTTACCGCCAAGAGCACACTTACACTTTTTTGGTGCACTTTAGTAAAATGAACATCCAGCTCTGCCCAGCGTTTATTGATCGGGAGAAGGCGGGGCTCCACCAGCTTGCCAGCTCCACCCTCTGAAAGCACACGGCCCAATCCGCGCAAGTCTTCCAACCTTGGACGCTGCTGTTCAATCTCAGAACCAACTGCCTGATGGAGAACATACATCAATTCTTCTGGTGTACAGTCTTAAACAATCCTTCAACTTCTTAAGGAGGAAGCAAAGGGACTTAAAAGACACAGCAAATCCCTTTATACTTAAACAAACATTAAAAAAAACATCCCTGGTGGAAGGAACTTTGAAAAGTCTACTTTGAAGAATCTAAAATAAAAGAATATAAATAATAATTAAGACTAGATTACACAGAACGTTTGCTCTCACTTTCACCCGGGGCTCCTCGGGGGGATCAGGAAGTTCTGCTAAGGTCTTCTCAATTTTGTTCAGCCACTGCATCATGTCATCTGTTTTCTTACAGAACTGGTACCACTGCGGCGCAAGAGCAAGGGCCTTCTTCTTTCTCAGGGCTCTCAGATTCTATAAATCCAGAATGAATATATCAAAACTCATACATCAGAAATGAAATTAAAATAAAGAGTATGTCTATGTCTATTACCCAGAAAAACATGATTTACCCAAGTTTAACATACCAACTCAAGTCCAAACTCTATATCTTAAATGACTGACTATTGATAGATAGTAACCAGTCCAGAAAGTAACCTCATCCTTGACCTTATTTTTGACCATGTTTCTAACGTACCATAACCAAAGTGTGACCTTTCTTATTCTAGCTTTGACCTTGTCTCTGCCCTGAATAACAACACAGGAGTTCAACCTAACACTGACGGAATATAAACCTTAAATATAACAAGCCCATTGTCAATTTTTGAAGCATAAACCAATAAACTTTTGTTGGATTTCTGCTTAAAACAAAATAAATAAATACAATGCTACAAGATTTTGTGATGCTTGTGGAGTCAGGTGACATCACATGTTAATTTGCATATTTATGATGCCATTGGGTCAAGTTTGCGTTCTGACGTGTTTTGGCGATTCAAATCTGTTGTACTCTATGAACGATCACATACGGTAATAAGCCCCATAAAACTGTTCACATTATATTTTCTGTTGTACATAAAACAATAAACATGACCCATTAATACAAGTTTACCAGGAATCACTCGCAGTATATTTCTTAAATCCTGATTTATAATCAACATCATCTGATAAAATCAATACTGTATATGTAACTTACACTAAAAAGCGAGTATATGCAGTGGTTTTGGCACATTCAGTGCACTCTCTGCATAACTACAAGGATATTAACAGATGAATTATGTACATATTTAAAAGTCCAAACAGTCACTGCACAGAACACACGCCGAGAGAGATGACATAAAAACACAAAATTTTAAACAGAAAAAATCAGTACAATTTTTGCTTAAAGCAAAATAAATTATTAAAAATTCCAACAAATGAATTAATATATATGTAAATGTATATATATATAATTTATTAAAAATAATTTATACTGACATTATTTTTGTAATGTGTAATTAAACTAACAGCTAACTGCTTTTGCATTACCGCAAAATTACATAACAGGAACAGTTAGATGTTTGATGCATTTGTCCTTGGTTTGAATGTAAACTTTTAAATTCAATGACGTGTTATGAGTCTAATATTTGTACTTGAAATGTGGCAGCATGCTAAATAATTACCTTCAGAGTGTCATATTTATCATGAAGAAGATTGTGTTTCTCACGGACAGCCTCTTTTTTCTCCCCGCTAGTTCTCTTGAGGAGATTTTCTCCTTTTACGAACAGTTCATTTAGGGCATCCTCATCTATGCCCTGTGAATGAAATAGCAGGCAAAATTATGTCAGAAGCGCCGTCAAATCTATCTGTCTATCTATTAGACCATTTTCAGCTGTTAAAAACCATAAGCAATGCAATGATGTACTGTGCCAGCATTTGTTACTCATGAACCAGATCCATTCCCTGAAACTCATTATGTTTCTTGTCATGAGATCTTTAAGATAAGCTCGGAGGCTGTTTCAGCCTTTCTCAGCCCGTGCGGTTCCAGTGACTAAAATTAATTTTAGCCAAAGAAACAGCTGAGAGTATTTTCTTACCGCATCCTCCAGGAAATCTTCCTCTTTTAGACTTTCACCTAATTTAATCTCCTCGTCCAGCACCTGGAGCCATATATTAGCCTGTCTGTGGTACTCATCTAACTCTTGAGAGGAGGCCTGGAAGAAAATATGATCAAATATATAAAAATCCAATTACATACACACACAAAAAACCTATTTTCTAAGTGGGATAATAAGACAATGTCTCTGATGAATCTGAGGATCAACAAAGGAAGAGAAATCAGATAACTTATCATGGCTCTACATATGTCTTCTATTTGTTTACATATATATCGGACGTGCTACCTGTCCTATTAAAATCCTCTTTGCAACAATGTCAAATCGGTGATTGAGCTGTTCTAGCTTGGGTTTCACTTGAGCTTTACAGTGTTCCCCTCTGTTCTTTATAAGGTCCTCTGCCAGAGCCTGCACCGCTTCAACCTTCCCCTTCATCTCCTCCAGCTCCATCCGCAAACCCTAGATATTCAAACAATAAGAAAAAAAATCAATATTGCGTGCTAGATTTGGGGAAAAATAATAAAATATATTAGTGCTGTCAAATGATTAATCACATCCAAAATAAGAATTTTTGTTCACATACTATGTGCATATACTGTGTACATATATTTGTTATATATGTATATACACACATGCATGTTTATATTTAAGAAAAATGTTAGATTTTATTATTTAACGTTATTATTTTGTGATGCAATTAATAATTTGACATCACTAATGTGACATGAAATTCCCATATATATATATATATATAAATATATATATGGTAAAAATGTAGAAAATAACTGTACATGTATCTATATTCGTTGAGTTAATAGCATGGGAGAGGTTTATCTTCAATGTTACATTTTTTTTGTTACATTTTTGCTGTCATTCCACAACTACTCTTATATCTTTAAAATAAAAAAACCCTGAAACTTCAAAACGCACAAACTAAATCTACAGATATAATTATTTTGGTAGTAAGTTGCAGAAGACAAATATTATATCATTTGCAAATGAAATGATGATCAATAATTTTTTTGCGTGTGTCTGTCTGTCTGTTTTGTTCTCCCTAATGGCCTAATCTAGAGTTTTATTTGCTGCAAATTGCTTTCAATTAATGAGCCATCGAAACATTATTGTCATAGAAGAGATGAATAACTGTTTATTTAATTTGATGGAAAAGTGTGGCTGCATAAAACAATGTCTGGTCCTCAGTAATGGAGAACAGTTGGTTGTCAAGTGGAACAGCTCATTGTGAGTGTGTGTTATGCGCTACCTTTATAACGTGCTCGACACAGCCCTTGCTGTCCATCTCGTCCAGCGTTTCCTCAGCGCGATCCATCCAGGTGTTGATCTGAGAAATGTTCTGCTCGAGTGTTTTCATCTGACTCTGATAATCCTGGATGACAGATGAAGAGTTGCGTTTACATCTGGCTGGTTAGCACAAAGGAAATTTGTAGCGCAAGGAAATTTCATGTCACATTAAAGAAATAGTTCACCCAGAAAATGAACATTCTGTCATTGTTTACTCACTGTCGTGTTGTTCCCATATAACTTTCTTTCTGTTGGTGAACACGAAAAAAAACATCTGAAGATTGTTTTCCATTCCATTTTTAATAATAACTATAGTAAAATAAAGTGGAAGGCTACATGGACTACTTTCATGATTCGTTTATTATTCATTTATTTATTAATTATTCATTTATTCATTAATTTTAGTATTTTGCACCCTTTTTTGATATAAAAAATAATTTTACGACTCAGTTTTCACAATACTCTCATGTCCATTACGAAAAGTCTCGCTTCAAAAGCATGGAAAAGAGTGAAAAGTTAAATCCTTTTGCATAACATGATAGAAAGTAGTTCATACAGGTTCAGAACTTTCAAGTTTGGGTGAAATATTTCTTTAATCGTTTCATTATACTTTAGAGGCCAAGACTTATCTCTTGACATATTGTCCCTCAGATATTTATAGCTATTTACAAAATAGAGCAAGGAGACAATACAGTCAAAGAGATAAAAGATGAGAAAAAATGATGGAGGAAACAGCAAGTAGTAGAAAGGTAATAAAGAAGAGCGGGAGATAAATGTGCTTAACAGTTTCATAACATTATTGCCGCCTCCAGAAACCACTGTCTGGATTTTAAGGAACAATACGGAGATGTGAAATTGAAAGGAAATGAATTTAGCCTTGTAGGGCATATTTAGCATAAGAAATATTTTTCCTAGAATGAAATGACTATGAATGGTTGCTCACCAGCAAGAGTTTCAGCCACTGCTCGCTCCGTGACGTCACTGCGATCCAGTTGCAGTTGAGCAGACTGACCTTGTCATCAATCAGGTTCTCCTGGCTTCGAAGTAAACCCTTCAGGGTCTCTGCAAACTCCCTCACCAGTTTCAGCTGTGGCTTATGACGCTCAGTGTCCTCCTGCGTCGCCTGGGCGGGAAAGAAGATTTAATAGATTGTTTTCAACCTTTTCTTGTCAAAAATGAAGTAACTTTAAGTAAAAACACCCACACACCCACCTTTTTGGAAGCAAAACAACATCGCTAATAAACTAACACTTCAACATTTGTATTTTATTCACCAAAACAACAAATATTTTTCAGATCATCTTATTCTGTGTTCTACTGAAAGGCATTTTAGGTGTGGAAAAACATGGCGGCCAGAAAATGATAACAGAACTGTCATTTTTTTGGAGAAACTATTCCTTTAATGACTAGCAAACTGTTTCAGATATAAACAATGCTGCTGAAATGAAACCAGTGGAGTATTTGTTTACCTTTGCCCAAGCCAACTCTGCATCCAAATCGCTTGGCATGCCTTCCACTGAAGAGCGGCGCGTCAGTTCCTCATCAGTAGTTGCCAACCATTCTGTCAGACTGTTTACCTCCTTCCTAAACTTCCTTAATAACTTTAAAAGCTTCTCCAGTTCCTGCTTTGCTTCTGTTACCTGGACACAGACAAATGTTTTGTAAACCAGCCAACAAGTGTTTAACATAAACGGAAACTCCTTCAAAACTATTTTGACACTTACTAAAATATGTGTTCAAAAGTTTGGGCACTGTGTATACAGTAAATTGTAAAGAAAAAAAAAAAAACTTCTTCAAAAAAACTCTTTGAATGGTAGTAAGAAGAGTCTGCCAGTAACAGTACACATTGAGTAGCTGTGTCAAACTAGAACCGCACGTCTAGCATTTAGCCTTTTATTCCCTCACCTGTGAACCCAATTCATTGTATGTGAATTTGAGGGCCGTCAGCCTGTCGTCCAGCTCTTTGGGTTGCTCTGTCTGCTGCTTCTGTACAATCTGTCTTCCTGTCTTTATCACAGTCTCCACCTCCGATTTCACCTCGCTCAGATTCTTATAGAACTTCTACATGGGGGAAACAGAGAAGGATTAAACTCAGTGTGACATGACAAGAACCAAATAGCAAGGTATAACTAAACAAAAATTACAATTAAACAGTTAGAAATGATTAAAATTACAACTTTAACAAAACACAGAACAAATTTCATACCGTATCGTATGAAGTAATCAGTTGAATCTCCACAACTATTCATGCATTAATAATCGATGCATTTATAAAGGCTATTAAAACACCAAGCACCCTACATTACCCACCATGCATTGCTCCAACTGTGACTGCACCACCTCCTGCTCCACACTCCGAATACTTAGCACTGCCAGCTTCCCCTTCACCTCCTCTAACACTCGCTCACATTCCCTCAACCGTTGATCAAAGTTAGCCGGCTTTTGGAAAAGCCGGAACTTGCCTTTCACTTGGAATAGTTTATCCTAAACAGGCACAAAAAACAGCCATTTACTAAAAGGTATTTGATTACTTGTTTATTATTTGATAAATGCATTTAAGCAGGAAGTACAGTGGCCCAGCATTGCAAGACACAATGAAATCTCACAACAAAATGTCTTGTTGGCAATGTGCTGTGCTACTTTTATTGTGCTGTGGCTTGTTTTCATCATGTTTTCATATTTTGCGATAAATCTCAGACCTAGTTATTGGGTTGTTTCCATTGTGTTGAGACTTGTTCCCATTGAGTTGTGGCTTGCTTTAGGACATTTTGTTGTGTTGAGCGCTACTGGGCCACTACTTGTTAGAAAGGATTTAACAACACAGGGAAAACCAATCTAATATTACAAATAATAATGATTTGTGACTCTTACATATGTTGCATCAATCTCTCCAATCACTTTCTCTGATGCATCAACCTCCACAGCCTTTTTCTTCATGTCATCCAGAGTCACCTCATGACCATTTAACTCAGTCTGAATTTTCTGTTTAATGAGATAATAATAAAGCAGTAATAATAAACTTTAAATAATAATAACTAAAATAAAATAAAATGTTTATTTGGCCCATATATATGAGATGATAAGAATACCTGTGCCTCCTGAGGTATCTGTGCAGCATCTATGCCATCTGCTATGTAAGCAGTCAAATGTCGGTCAGTGGTGTTCAGAGAGTCCTGAATGAGGCGCAGGGTTTTGTCATTCTCCTGGGCCCACTGCAAGCTCTTCTCCAGCTGCTGTCGCCTTTGTAGAGCCTGATATTGACATCAGAATGCGGAAGGGAGTCAAAACACAAGTTAATCCAATGAATATACTTGGCGTTTCAGCTGCAGCAAAACCACAAGTTCTTACCCTTTGCATTAGTTCATCCCAGCGTGTGTTGTAGTCTTCCACTTTTTTGTGTATGAGCTCATGGAGGACTCTTCCATCCATAAGGGTCTGGGCTAATTCACGGATCTGGTTGCGATTATATTCAGGATGCTCTCTAATCATGGTGTCTAAAGACTGGAAGGGAATTGGATTTAAATGTCATTTAAAAACATAAAACTCAATAAAAAATGCTTTCCATGGTGATGGTGCAAGATTGAATTTTGGTATGACTATTTTATCATCATAAGTGCATGTATTAGCTCATAGGAAATAAAAATCATGAATGAGATCCATTTAATATCTCGCATTTTCTCCTAAGCAACAAAATGAGTTTGTTCTGGTAGCATTCCTCATTTTTAAAGTAGTTTTGGATAAAAGGGTCTGCTAAGTCAATAAATGTTCTGCTAAAGTCTTCTAATTTTTGTAATGTTTTGTAAAAAGCTCTTTTTTTTAATCAGTTGAACCACTTAGATGTAAAATATTTACTTGAAATACCCCAGAGGTTAATATTTAACTTTTTTTTAATTAACAACACATTCACATATTCGTGCTTCTCTGATATCACATCACATGCTAGTAACCAAATAAAATATTTGATCATTTTTATTAATTTAATTTATTTATTTTTGTAATTTTATAGATGGCTGCACAAAAAAAGTTGTGATTTTGAAAAACGTTGTGCCTTATTTTTTATTGTATTTATTTCTATTTTTCGCTTTTTCGACAGCTCACAAAGCGCCGTTTGGAAAACACTGCTCTACTGTACATTCTCAGATGAGACCATCAATAATCGTCTGAGAAACGTCTGAGACAAAGTGGAAACTCCAATAAGAATGGCATTTAGGTCGGTGTCTTGCAATATGAAAGGAGTAACCGCTAAACAATAAAACATTCCTCGGGGACTCTGAGTGACCTTTCCAAGTAAACTCTTACCTAAAATGAAAACGGTGTCATAATTTACTCAAGCTCATGTTATTTGAAACCTGTCTTCTCTTATTTTTCTAGTAGAACGCAAAAAGAAATGTACTTGTGCAGCTCTTTTAACATCAACAGGTCATGGTGACCACAGACTGTCGAGCTATAAAAAGAAGGAACAGAGCATACGATACACAATACTTGTTTCTACAACCACATAATATTCTTTTGTGAAAACCAGACCAAAAACCATTCTTTTAAAACAACCTAAAGTAACCTGTTATATATATACGCCATCTGCTTTGTATATATATATATATATACACACACACACACATATATATATATATCACACACATATTCCTCTTTTGGTAAAGAGTCTGAAGTTCATCTCAAAGATTTTTAGCACTCACAGTCAAAGCTTCTTCTATTTCCTCTACACCTCCTTGAAGGTTTTCGGTTTCATCTAGTTTCTTCTCCAGTAGGTCCATCCAGGCATTCTCCAACTCCAAATAAGACAGCAGCTCACACCAACAAGCCCACACCTCCTACAACAGCCAACAGAAACGGGCACGTGGTTAGTCAAACAAATCACATCGGGCCTGGGTCCTGAGAATTTGATCAAAGGTTAGAAGAACCACATTAGTGGTTAGAACTGAAAGAGCCTGGCGCTAGCAACATCAAAGTTGTGGGTTTGATTCCCAGGGAACACACACACACACTGATACGGTGTAAACCTAAAAAGGACTAAATTGCTTTGGATGAAAGTGTCTGCCAAATGAATAAATGTCAACGAACGAGACACTATCTGACTCCTGAGCACAACCCCATCATTGGCACAATATCCAGCTCACCTCTAAAGTCTTGCATTTTCCATCCAACCGGCTGCACAGTCGCTGGTAGTTAGAAGTCAAAACATCCAGTTCTGCCTTCAGGGCATCATGGGCCGCAGGAGGAGCCTTTGAAATGAAATTGGTGACTTTATCCGTCAGTAGCTTCACCTTTGTTTCCTTTTGATGGACTTCCTCTTGAGCCCGCTGAGTGGGAGAGAGGAGAGGAGATTACGTGAGCATTCAGATGTTTTCACCAAGGTTAGTGAACATCAGGATTCTCTTAAGCCTCTGCTTGCAAAGTTAAGCTAAGTTTGGCACTGGGACAGAGAGAATATAAGATCCCCGCTGTTGACTGTTGAACAAAAATGTGCCCCATTTACTTCATAAAAAGCACAAAGGAACAGGATCACATAGAGGTGAAAACTTCTGTGCACCGAGACGGAACCTGTTAGGAAATGAATATATTTCAGCTGTCTAGGTGTCAGTCTTCTGCTATCATGACAACTGTCTGGGGAGCTTCTCAGACACTTTGTTCTCAGTACAACATGTTCGCTTTTCTTTTCTTTCAAGTTTGGCGTCTCGGCACTTTCAATGAATGGGGTACAAATTGGTGTCCCCTGACTGTTGTTAAAAGCAACGAAGACACAAATCCCATGTTCTTGAGTGAGATTAGATGTGTTAGATAAGCCATTATCGAACATAAAACTAACACAGCATAAAAAGTCGTCAAACAATGTCTGTCTCCCTCTAAAATGTTGATTTTGGCTTGTTCCAACTAAGTGGTCCTATTCCTTTTGAGGTATCCAACATTAGACATGTCATAGTTTTGACCCAGTTGTTATTCAATGCAATGTAGAAATTGAATACTTGAACACATTTAATTATTGCTAGTAAGTCAGTCCAAAAATATCTGGCTGTGCCCTATGTTTTGCATGTAACCCTGTGACCACATGATTTTTACATGTAATATAATACGCAATTTAACTTATTGCATTTATAATTTATTTAATGCTTAGGTAGAGTAACTAAATTACAAAAGCTAGCTTATAAAGTTCTAAACATGTCCCACATTGTGGTAGCAGGGTTGCCAAATGTGCAAATTTCCAGACTGTTTTTTCACTGAAAAAGAATATAAATGTTACCGTATTCAAGTTTTAACCTATCAATCATGTTTAGCCCCTCAAAACACACCCACAGAAAAGAAACATCAATATGATCTGAACTTTCATAAACAGCGACATTAATAAATGAGTTTCTTGACTCTTAGGAAATAGAAGGACACATTAAAGTTATCTACATATTCTACCAATTTAATAATTTCTCAAACTGTGTTAGGCTGATTGATGTTTTTTTTATTAGACTTTTATTATTTAAATTCTAAAAAATATTTAAGTATTTAAAAAAATCTATACTTATAAATAATAAAAGAATAAATTATTATTTAAATTAAAAGATGCCAATGGCAACTCCATTAAGTTTTCTAAACAATGACATCTTTCTCTGAAGAAACATGCTTAAAGGGAACAAACCCTC
Organism: Enteromius trimaculatus; assembly: GCA_032361065.1. Classification (NCBI taxonomy): domain Eukaryota; kingdom Metazoa; phylum Chordata; class Actinopteri; order Cypriniformes; family Cyprinidae; genus Enteromius; species Enteromius trimaculatus. Next base: position 601,232 of record JAUMHP010000001.1, on the reverse strand, counting down.
AGTTCCTCCACTGCTTTATGAAGCTCCTCGGGTGTCTTGTACTGGAAGTCTCGTTCCAGATACTCTTCCTCTGCCTGAGTGATCCACTCCTGCATTTCCTGCATCTCCTTCCTCAAACTCACCGTCATATCCAGCCCTCCTTTCAGGGCTGATTTCTTTGCATATGCCTGAGGACCAACAAAAGCACATTTTGAAACTGACTACCTGAAACTGCAGAAAAACACTCTAATAACATAAAAGTTTCACTTAGATATCGCCTAGGTGTGAAAATGGTATGCGTGGGATTTTAAAGATGACTAAATTGTACCTCACCTCGTAATTAATTAGGATAAAGCACCGTAAGCCCATGTGGCCCGTTAATTACCTGTTTGCAAATGAGCTCCCACTGAGCATTGAGCTCATCAAGCATCTTCTGTATTTTGATGGCAAACGGTGTCTCAGCTTCCCTCTTCAAGGCCAGTCCCACCTCATTGATGCCGTTCAGACTTGGTTGGACAGTTTGGATGTCGTTCACCAGAGCCTGGCAAATCAAAGGAGAATGTTTGAAATAGATGGTCTTGGCCATTCTGAAAACCAGGTCATGCCAATGCATTGACCCAATTCTACAAGATAGAAACGAAGCTATTGCCATTATTGCAGCTAATTTACCATGGGGCACAAAAATACAGAGATACCGTTTGAAAAATGTAATTTCTTGTTAAGCTACAGTTTTCATGACTAGTAATATGAAAAATCATTTCCTGCCATTGCCTGAGAAGAGAAGGCTGGGTCTTTACTGAGTCAGGTCCCAACGGGTTTACAGCTTATTCATCCACCGCTGCGGCTATATTAGCAGGTCTCCCAACATATTTTTGCAGATTTCATCTTAATGAGAAACAGCTCTTCCTCTTCCAGACCAATGCTTTAATTTAGGCTACGCTTCGCATCTGCATAAAAAGCACTCTCTTCTGAATTTTAATTTTTGGGCCATGTTTGTGAAACACAATGGACCTCTTTCACTCTCCGCGTTCGAAAGCCGGAAGCTTTGTGTAGTTGTGTAAAATAACTTCCGCTATAGTCTGTATGAATGGCAATGCCCGTAGCACAAGGTTTTCTTTCCGTTAAGCTACAATTGTCCCCTATATGACCAAACTGGAGTTGTTCAAACATATTCACATTTTTTATCCCAGAGCAACTAAAAAATAACTCAAATGTGACATATCCTCTGGATTTGAGCACATCGAATAGCATTATAATGTAGATCAAATTTGGAGATGAATAGTAGGCCTAAACGCTGCGCACTAATAAAACAATAACTGTATATTCCGAGTATTTCTCCAATGGCAGATGATCTCATGACTGTCGCAACACCAACAACGCTTACAAACGGCTCACTTGAGTAATGTTTCACGGCAAAAAAGAATATTACACATATGATCTAATGTTACGTAAATTATTTTAACAGAGAATCTGCCCAAGGCTGCCTATGTTACTGCTAAAGAAATATTCGGAATACAGTGTTTTTAATGTAATTTTTCACAGTGCCATTTTAATCTTTTTTTATTATTGCTCAACGTACTGTTATGATAAACACTTTTTTAACACAGATTTTATTGCTCTTTAATGTGATGTTGTTTGTATGTCATTCTTGCAATTTTAAGTAAAAAAACTCATCTATCTCTGAATGTGGATGGCGTATGAACAGCATGCCTTTGTGCGTTCATGAAATATTCGTCAGAATATCAAGTCAACATTTGTCCTCATTTCATCACAACCGATTACTGATGGGAAACTGTGGTTAGCATGTTTTGATGAAACAGCTATTATTGAATTGTTAATTAATCAACAAATAAACCCGTGCTACGGATATTGCCATTCATTAAGGCTACAGTGGAAGCTGTATTTAAAACTCCCGGTTTTCGAACGCGAAAAAGGTCCATGGTGAGTTTCTGGAGCACGGTTGTTATTTTAGCACATCTTGCTCTAGGTCAGTATAGTATCAAGAGCTCTATTCTAGTTTGAACCAAAAATAGTTTTTATTGCTAAATAAATAAAGACTGTCCTCACCGTGCACTGTTCCAACTGCTTCTCCAAAGCCTCTGCATCTCCCAGAGCTGGCCATTCCTCATTCAGAAAAACATCCACTTCTGCCATCCACTTCTGTAGAGTCTTTGTGTCATTCTAGCATAGGGGTGAAATAATAGGTTATCTAAAGATGCAGTCACACATTCTGCTGCAGCAACCCATAGAAATTGAACAAAAACGTAACAAACAATATTAATAATATTAACAGGAAATTTGCAAATCACACATATTCCTTATCACTAATAATACTATAAGTGGTGTTTTTGGTAAAACTGTAAAAGCTTTTTTTGAACTCAATATTTTGCATGAAAACCAGGGGGTTGTGACTACACCATGATAAACACTGTCAAGCTCCAGAAAAGTACGAAAGACATTATTAAAATTGTCCTTCTGCCATCAATGGTTCAATCAGTATTTTATAAAGCGATAAGAATACTTTTGGTATGCTAATAGAATAAAATTATTCAAAAATTTGTCTTCTCCGTATCCGCTGGATGCAAACTGCATGTTCTGTTTCGTGTCAGCTGCGGGATAAATACATGGATAAATCTTTTTTTGTGTATTTACACTTTGAAAAGCATACGCAGTTTGGGTCCGGCAGATACACAAAGACTAAAACTGTTCTTTTTATTTTATTTGCATACAAAAAGTATTCTTGTCACTACATAAAATTCAGATGGACTATTTTGATGATGTCTTTTGTACTTTTCGCACTGCCTTGACATAACTTGTCCATAACTTGGCAGTCAATGGCACAGTCTCCTGGTTTTCATCCAAAACATGTTAAATTGTGTTATTAAATGTAGTAAATATGTAGTAACTCTTTAAGTACTACTATTGGTATTATATTCATACTATTATGTGCTACTATTACATCTGTTAGGTGAGGCAATTGATCCTTTTGTAGTTTTTTTTTTTTTAAATTATGTTTTTGCCACCACCTTTAATTTTATTTTATTTTAAAAAAGTATCGCCGTAAGGGATACACGATGTATGCGTTAACATGGTTCCAGTAAAAAATTACTTCATGACCTTTTCTGTGTGCAGTAACATTGTAACCATGTATCCAGGTTTGCTGTAGCCTGTGCCCGCCCATACTTCCTGTGACGCTACATTGAATTTTGCGAGCAAAGTCAGTCTGGCAAAGCTGCCATTTTAGAGCATTTCTGTTCCCAAAAAAGTGGGAACCAATGAGAAACGAGCTTAACCCTTAACTCAAAATCTGCAGAAATCGCTTGACAACATTTTCCTACTGCTTTAATGAAGCTAGGCTTCAGGTTCCATCGCTACGCATACGTCATCGGAATGAGTGGTCTGATTGGTTGTAGATTCGTCCAGTAGTATAC
>JAUMHP010000001.1:568100-579448 GCA_032361065.1 Enteromius trimaculatus | reverse complement strand
AATAGGTTTAACATTAGGTTAGAAGCTTGTATCTAATTGTATCTAACTAGAAACAGTGGAGACCGGCAGTGCAATGCATTCTTTCAGTTAAGAATCAGGCGTGACTCCCGCATTCAGGAAAAACATCTACAAGAGCAACTCTTGAGTGTTAACAGGAATTATTCAACAGGGAAATTATTGTAACGTGCAACCCAAACGTTTTCTGTTCAACAGAGATTTTTCTTGGTCCCCGGGAGACAACATTATTGCTTTTTGGGTCCCTGAAGACAAGGACATACCAGCCAGAGTGACCCTCATGCAGTTCCCATCCCGTTTAGAGATTCGGGTGCGGAATCTTTTCAACGTGGTGGACTGCAAGCTTCACTGGCAACGGCAGGGTGACTACTTGTGTGTAAAGGTGGACCGAACACCCAGAGGGACACAGGTGTGTGTGTGTTTGTAGAAAGTCTTTATAAGACTTTATCACCTGTCTTCATGCTTCCCCTATTTGTTTTCTGCTCTTCAATAGGGTGTCGTCACAAACTTTGAGATTTTCCGCATGAGAGAGAAACAGGTTCCTGTTGATGTGGTAGAGATGAAAGGTAATCAAGACCTTAAATAGACCTTAAAAGAGCATTTCATACTATATTGTACTAAATATAACATCTTTATTAGAAAGCATCATTGCATTTGCCTGGGAACCCAACGGCAGTACGTTTGCAGTGCTACATGGAGAATCACCTAGAATAAACGCCTCATTTTACCATGTGAAAAGCAACGGCAAGATTGATCTCATCAGTAAGTGGCAATCTTTTCTCACTTAAATTTGAGTTTTTCTAAATTATTTTTATGAAATAATTTAAATAAAATCCTTCTGTGATTTACCAGAGATGTTTGATAAGCAGCAAGCCAACAGTATCTTTTGGAGTCCTCAAGGTCAGTTCATGGTACTGGCAGGACTGCGGAGGTTAGTTTATATTTTAGATTATATTTATTTTACTATATTTAAATTGCAAAGTTTGGCGTTTTTTGTAAGACTTTTTTGTTTTTGACGGAGGTCTCATAAACTCATTTATGTGATCAAAAATACAGTAAACAATTCACTTCATTACTCCTGTCTTCAGTGTCACATGATCCTTCAGAAGTCATAATATGCTGATTTGGTGCACAGAAATCCTTATTATTTCCTTATTATTCTTTTTATTGTTTTAAAGTCTTTATTGTTTGACTCATACTGGTGATATTTCTCTTTTTTCTGTACAGTATGAATGGAGCTCTTGCATTTGTGGACACGTCGGATTGTACCATTATGTATATCGCAGAGCATTACATGGCTTCTGATGTGGAATGGGACCCTACAGGCAGATATGTGGTGACTTCTGTTTCCTGGTGGAGCCACAAGGTAATATGACGTTCATTTTCTTAAGTTACTTTATGTTTATTCTCATAAAGCTTTGTTTATTTGATGGTTATACATTTATGTACTTTGCCTACAGGTGGACAATGCATACTGGCTTTGGACATTTCAGGGACGTCTTCTGCAAAAGAACAACAAAGACCGATTCTGCCAGTTGCTATGGAGACCACGCCCTCCTACATTACTCAGTCAAGAGCAAATAAAGGTGACAGCCTTTCCACTGTTCACATTTGTAACATTTACACACTGTTTTGTATTGTAAGAGCCTCACACATAAATATTTTACCTTGGAGATTTTCCCTATTTTCACAGGCAATTAAGAAGGACCTCAAGAAGTACTCAAAAATCTTTGAGCAAAAGGACAGACTGAGCCAGTCTAAAGCTTCTAAGGTCAGCTCTTTTTCCTTCGTAGTTTGTAATGACTGAGTGAAGGTGTTTAGCATCAGATTTGAAAATCAATTCAACAGAAATATCTTTAATTGAAAATTTAACTTAAGTTTTTTTTTTATGTAATTAATTCTATCCATATATATAGATATATATATATATATTTATACAGCTCTGGAAAAAAATAAGAGACCACTGCAATTTATTCCTAAATCAGTATCTCACTGAATATGACAAGCATTTCATGTCAGTCTTTGTTAAATTTCTACACAAACATACTTCATTCTATTTATTAAGGTACTTATTTGTTGAGCACCTGAATCCAATTGTATTTAATGGGAAAAGTATGAAAAGCACTGCTGCAATCAACAAAATCCTCTTGCAGTGTGACCAGTTGGATGGTAAAAAATGCTAGAAGTCTTTCAAAAGTAATTAGAAATGTAAAAATAAACTCTAAACGAGCCAAAAACAGTGAAAAGAAAGGTTTTGAGTCAAGAAAAAAGGCCTCTATTCTAGCTTTACTGGCACAAGGATTCAGTAAGCGTCAAGTAGCTTCTATCCATAATATTTCAAAGAAGGCAGTTCACAAAAAATTAAACACGTGCATTGTTTTGTATTGGTGAGATTAACCGTTTTAAGTATAAAAGAAACTGATTTTTCTGCAGTGGTCTCTTTATTTTTTTCCAGAGCTGTATATATATATATATACGCACACATTAAGATTTAGTCATTTAGCAAACGCTTTCGTCAACTGCCACTTTTAATGTTACAATGTTTCTGCAATGCTCAATGCAGGAGTTAGTGGATAAGCGTCATTTGATGATGGAAGAATACAGGCGGTACAAAGACAGTGCCATTCAGCTTTACAACCAACAGAGGGAGCTGCGCCTTCAGCTCAGAGGAGGTGACGAACACTGCCCTTTCTTACTTTTTTCCCCTTATTCTATTTCTTCATTCTCATACTCTGTTAACACGCATTTCCATCAGTTATTCATTGAATTATTATCTCACAGGTGTGGACACAGATGAGCTTGACAGTAATGTGGAGGACTGGGAAGAGGAAACCATCGAGTTCTTTTTCAGTGAAGACATCATTCATCTTGGAGACCTGGAGTAGATGTACACAGAAAGCGCTGTTGTTTCCATCTGTGAGAGAAAATACTCACCCCCCAGAGAGTGCCGCTGGTCCTTTAAAAGGGCTTTGTATGAGAGACACACTAAGTGTGCTTACATACACAGTTGGAATCAAGCTGGGTTGAGCAAAAAGTGCATAATCAGATATTTAAAGTATGAAATACTGCACAACTGGGTTGATATGATTTCTGTCTGACTAAAGTCATTTATAGGACATTACAAATCATTTGGTCTGACTAAAATCAAAAAGCATATAAACACACTTAATGATTCATATTTAAGATATATTCCTGCTGATAAGGGATGTTGTTTGATTCTACTATGAATTTTAAGTAAGAGCTCATATTCTTCATAACCTCCCTACAGTTTTCCTAAAGGAGTAAGGAGTAAAAGGCAGTGGTTTATCATATGCTGTTCTTACCGACAGAGCAAGATACTTCTCAACCAAAACTTGTTTGATTCAAGAGAAGGTTTTTTTTTGTATTGTGGACTGGTCTTTTGTATGAGGACATTTTGTTTTATAGGGAAATCGTTTATAATGCATTTTTTCTCACCATCATTCCAATGGAAATACACAAAGTCTTCATGGATACTTCAGTCGTGACTTGGCATGCAGATGTGCTGCAGTATCAGGAGGAACAATCCAAGCTGCCCTTCATTAAAAATAATAATTTGAACACAGTAAAAACATTACAACATTTGTTAGGCAAGTATAATTTATGGCATTAGCAAGAACCCTCACATTTTTAATATGAACATTTTCTTTGTGTTTTATTTAATTTGCTTAAAGTTTAATTTTACTTGAATTTCCCACAAACTCCATACTAACCTACAAAACTGTATGTTTAGCCATATAATAAATGTAAATGACTTGGTGTTTCTCGTTTGGTGTAGTATTTTGAAAACTCTAATTGTGTTTGTTATGGGCCTTTTTCAGCATAACTTAATGCACCAATGCTTCCGGTGACTTACAGCTGCTAAACAATAGAAAGAAATTATTTATTGCACCTTCAGAATCCAGATTTCCAAATAGTTGTATCTAAGCCAAATATTGTTATGTAAGGGATAATGTAGAGGCAGCCGGTAGTAATCGCAGAAATAAGCCCCGACAGAGTGATCAAGCGGAGGGTCTTGTATCACGCTGAAGGGGCTTATTTCTGCGATAACTACCGCTTATTATACGACTACTTGCCACATAAGGAAAACAACTGGACATGCATATGAATTTGAAACATTTTATTGGCATATTTGTTTTAAATTAACATGTTCATCCTTCCGTGAAACGATATAGTACGTGACTAACACTTAAACGTTAGTAAGACAATTTATATCTACATATGAATATATAATAACGGATGTATTTTAGTTATTTACAAGTATTATATTGCACCTTATGTTGTCCAGTGTTTGTCACAAGATGGCGCCAAACGTTCATCTTTGTTGGCGCGGAGGGATTTTAAACATACAAGTAGTAGCTACTTTGGAGCGGTTATTATTTGAAAAGAACGAACCTGCAAATATCTCAACTGACCAATCAGAATCAAGCATTCAAGAGCGCCGTGCAATAAATACTAACAAACAACACATCAAAGGTTTGAGAATATATACATCTCTTGCAAACCTTCTAAACCTATTAAAAGTTCCATAATAAAATAAACCAAGGGAGCACATGCGAGCAAATTATCATAGAAAACTAAGACGGATATAATAATTAGGCTGACTCATTTTGGCGCAAAAACCGAGTAACCTGCCAGTGTAACCGAGTGTGTACTTCTCTCCATGGCAACAGTAACAGTTTCCTCGAGCCAGGGAGGCTGACTGGTTTAAAGATGAACAAACACAGTTTAACCCTTTTTTAACCTCGTTTACTCCTGAGTGAGGATGGCTATGGTTCGGACTGGCTTCTCCTGGAGAGCATGGGTTGACACAGTCCCTTGTATGCTAGGAGCGCGTCGGGTAGTTTATTGGCACCTTTGAGAGTTTATCACCGTTAACAACAGTCCACTAGTGACTTCAGGACCTCCACAGGGGCCAGCACACAGTCCTGCCTCAGAATGAGATTACCCAGCCACCAAGAAGATTAACTAACCCACGGTAAGTCACCAGGCTATGTTTCATCGTGGCTCTAGCCGAGGCGTATTTTGATCTTGTCTGGCTTTACAGCACAAGGTTGGAGAAATTTGGGAATAAAAGTATGAAGGATTTGCCAGGAGAGTGGAAGGACCATCAGCTCACGGTAGGCTGTCGATCTTTTATTCATGCACCACAGTTCATTCAATAGTAAGGTTAAACACCTGTCACTTGAACGGCGAAAACTGACATGCTTCTCTTGTGGGACAGTGATTCCTGTGGGACAAGAGACCGTCAACAAATGTTAAAATTGCCTATTGTCGTTTAAAATGAAAACAACTGATAACACTATAGCAGCATTCATAAATAAGTCACTGCATTGGCAGACTGAGGGTAGTTTTCACATTTGTAGTTCATATTCTCAGAGTTTTTGTATGTTTTGATAGTCTTTGCATACATACACATTAAAATCACACATATATATATATCACATATATAATCACACATAAAAAAATATCATATGAAAATACTTTTATTTAATGCATTGTCCTTTCTGTATGGGGCAAGTTGTCAAATACAAACCATAGTGTTTATTAGCAAAATAATTAATAAAACCGCAAGGAAGAAAAATGGATCCCGGTTTCCACACAAATATGAAACAGCAAATTTGTTTTCAACATTGCTAAAGAGTATCAAAGCAGTATATTAGAATGATTTCTGAAGATTGGAGTAACTTGCTGAAAATTCAGCTTTGACTTTTTTTACATTATTATTTATATATATTTATATATAAAAAATGTAAAATTATTTTAAATAATAATCATATTTTCATAAAACTACACATTTTACTTATTAAACACATTTTTATTAAATAAATGCAGTCTTGGTAACTTTCTTAAAAAAAAAAATTTCATCAACTTACTGTGCAAAAATATTTGGTGTTTTGGCTACCAGAGATTGTCATTCATTTTAATATAAACCATGTGACAACTTGCCCTGACCTGACATAATCTTTTCCTAAAGAACTGACCTCACATAACCTTTTAGTTTAAACACATGCTTATTACAGAAAAAAGGGTGCAGTATGTCTCAGCGTTACTGAACTTCTTCCAAATGTTACATCAAGTCCCAGTCTCCTACAGTGATTAACAGATCAACTGTTCATATAGATTCAACTAATAGTGGGAAGGCAGATTTATTTGAAGTTTTTTAAATAAATGATGTACACTGATTCAAGGTTGCTCTGCGCATTCGGCCACTGAATGATGCCGAGATGGAGGAGGGTGCTTCCACAGTGGCTCACAAGATTGACAGTCAGGTAAGGGCAAACAACAAACAAAAACACACATGTCCAGCAGTTACTTATTATTCCCTGATGAAATAATTGTAAATTATTCTATTCCTTTTGACTTAAAACCTAGTTATGAAGATATAGCCATGTGAAAAAAGAACACTATATATTTGTGTAAATATAAAAAACTTTGGAAACATATGTTAACATTCACAACCCCTGGTGAAGAATCTATTTGAGAACCTGTCATGATGAATAATGGTCTAAAGCCCTAATCCTTCTTTCATCTTTAGTAAATCCTGTTTACTGTCAGTAAATAAGGTTTACTGTCTTCTTTACTTATGCTTGATGTCTTGGGATTCTCCGAAGCAAAGGAGCATGACACATGTCTTTGTGTGCATATTTTTTTAAATTCCAAACCACATCAATCTTGCTTATTAGGAAGGAATGTTCAGTACCTTACAGACACCTTTATTATGAAGCAGAGATGACACTTAAAAATGACCAAAGACTGCGTCATTCTAGAGGTTTGCCAAAAAGTAAAGGTGCAAATGAAGTGCAAAAAGACTTAAGTCAGTTGTCTCCAGACGTAGGTGTCAGGTTCTCAGAGACTTTGTTAAGGGAAGGAGGTTGAAATACATTTAATAAGAATCCAGGTCCAAAAGCACAACAAGAAAGATTATTCTTGAAATGTACACAAGTTATAGGGTTACTCCACCCCAAAATGAAAGTTTTGTCATTGATCACCCCCATGTCGTTCCGGTAAAACAATTTTTTATATTTTGGATAAAAATTCCGGAGACTGTCCCATTGGCTGCCAAGTAAAATACAATGTCAACAATTCAGTACCACAGCATCACCAAAATATCTTGAATTGTGTTCCGAAGACGAACTTTACGGGATTGGAATGACAATTGATTAATGACAAAATTTTCATTTTGAGGTGGAGCTACCCTTTAAGTGTTTTTTGTTTATTTGTTTTTTGAAAATGTATATTTTTATTCAGTGATGCAAAAAAAAAAAATATTAAAAGTGACTAAAGGCTTTAACATTGTTACATATTTTAAATAAATGCTATTCTTTTGAACTTTATATTTTTTTAAAGAATAAAGTATCTAACTAAATTCAACAAAAATATTAAGCAGCACACTGTTTTATTGAGAAATGCTGCTGAAAATTCAGCTTTCCTATCACAGGAATAAATCATATTTAAAAACAGCATTCAAATCAATTAACAGTTATTTTGAATTACAAATACGATTAGACTTTATCTAATATTTGGAGTTAATGTTGAATTACTCATTCTGATATCTTCAGATGGTGGTGTTGATGGACCCCTGTGAAGACTCTGACAATGTCCTGAGGGCCAACCGCTCACGTGAAAAAACATACATGTTTGATGTGGCATTCGATTATACTGCCACCCAGGTGTGTAGCAGTGCTGCTCTTCCACACAAAAAAATCTAAATGTTAGTAAGTCAAGGGATCCTTGATCATCACCCTGCATGGAATTTTATGAGCAGCTTCTTGAATCAGTCTTCAGTTTTAAGATTATTATTGTGTTAATTGTCAAATAAAGGTTTTAAAAGATTCAGCATGATCACAGTTCAGGACCCGAATGTTACTTGCTTTTCTTTATTTCAGGAAGATGTTTATGTCGCAACAACAAAAAATCTAATTGATGGAGTGATTGCTGGTTATAATGCCACAGTCTTTGCATATGGACCTACAGGTAATGCTGTGAAGTTTTCTGTTTAGTGTTTGTATAGAAATTCACGTACTATATATGAAGATACTAAATAAAAATTCTGAACCCAAAGGGATTAAAAATCTAAATTGTCTAAATTGGCACTTCATTGATTGGGGCAGTAAATTACCACTTACCTCCACAGATCAGATGTCAGCCAAATTAAGCATATTAATAAGCTAAGAAAGTAAACTAACCAAAATATCCATGTTCGCTTTTCTGCTTCATTTTTTCATTTCATTTTTAGGAGCTGGGAAGACGTACACTATGTTAGGGTTAGATTCTGAGCCGGGCATCTACATTCGAACACTCAATGATCTCTTCAGTGCCATTGAAGACAGCACTGAAGATTTGGATTGCAGTGTTTTTATGTCATATATAGAGGTCAGTCTAATTGTTTGTAGATATTCAAAATTATATTGCATCAGGTTTGTTACTGTCTGTCTGGAACTTTAGAAATGGAGTGCGTCCTAAATGTATTAAACACTAATCAACTTGTTCGCAGATTTATAATGAGATGATCCGAGATCTGTTAAATCCATCTTCTGGATACCTTGAGCTGCGAGAGGATGCTAAAGGGGAAATACGAATTGCAGGCATCACTGAATTCTCTACATGTAATGCCAAAGAGGTGCACAAATTCATTGCAGTTGATGTCGACCTTTGCCTGTCTACTCCTTATAATGTCTCCATAAAAGGATGATGTCCTTCTGTTTGCCTCTGATTTCAGATAATGACTCTTTTGACCAAAGGGAATAAACAGAGGACTCAGGAGTCAACAGCTGCTAACAAAACATCATCTCGCTCTCATGCTATACTTCAGGCGAGAGCACACACACACACTAACCGTGTACCTGACCTCAAACTGGCACATTGTCGTCTGAGTGTTTGTCTCCTGCTTTGTCTGCTCCACAGGTGACAGTCAAGCAAAAGAGCCGTGTAAAGGATATCAACGAGGAGGTCAGGGTGGGAAAACTATTCATGGTAGACTTGGCAGGAACTGAGCGAGCATCACAGGTACGTGGTGTTTGTGTTCGTGTGCTGAACTGGAAATGCAAGCTTTTAAATTCCTCAAGGATGCCAGATTTAATAGTTTAGCACCCTTTCTCATCTTTCACCTAAATTAATATTTAAGCTCTTCTGTCCTTCATTATTCACATGCATATAATTTGAGACTGATGAAGGAATTTGAGCATGTTGCAACTTAAATGGCAGCCAAAACTTCACAAACTTCATTAAATTCTGACATTCTTACATACAATGACAAAAGTCATAAGTCAAGTTCAAGCACATATTCTTTTCTTTCAGACTCAAAACAGAGGAATGAGAATGAAGGAAGGAGCGCATATAAACCGTTCCCTGTTAGCACTGGCCAACTGCATCAATGCCTTGAGTGAGAAGGGTGGGAAAGGAGCTCAGTTTGTCAACTACAGAGATAGCAAACTTACTCGACTTCTTAAGGTTAGTAAAATCTTACAGAATTGTAGTCTTATTTAGAACTTAGAAGTATATATAAAGGGAAAAAAAGTCAACTCCTTAATTAATAAGAAAGCTCACAGTTGCAATATGCTTTGATGTGGATTTCAGGATGCTTTAGGAGGAAACAGTCGCACAGTGATGATAACCCATATCAGTCCTGCCAGCTCCAACTTTGAAGAGTCAAGAAATACGCTGGTCTATGCTGACAAAGCCAAAAATATAAGAACCAAGGTAAACACATACTTTATATGGGGGCAGTCGTGGGCATTTACACAAGCTGGGCTTGTAACCCAAAGGTCACGGATTCGAGTCCCATGTCCGGCAGGGATTGTGGGTGGGTGTAGTGAATAACTAGCGCTCTCTCCACCTTCGATACCACGACTGAGGTGAGACCCTTAAGCAAGGCACCATTCCCCCAACTGCTCCCCAGGCGCCGCAGCAATGACTGCCCACTGCTCCGGGTGTGTGTTCACGGTGTGTGTGCGTGGTTGTTCACTTCTCACTGCTGTGTGTGTGTGCATGTTGGATGGGTTAAATGCAGAGCACAAATTTCTAGTATGGGAAAGCATACCTGGCCACATGTCACATCCTTTCCTTTTTTTCCTTTCCTATAGTATTTAGAATAGTCTAGAACCAGATGATTAAATTAAACCAATTACATGACAACGGAAGAAATATTACACAAAAATAGAGTCAATTAAGTAAGTTTAGGTTTATGAGGAATTGTACCTTTTTTTTATGCTAACCAAGTTATTGTGAAAAAAATATTACAATTGAAAACAGCTGTTTTCAATTTGATATATTTTTTAAAACAGTTTATTCCTGTGGCAAACCTGAATTTTCATCAGCCTTTACTCCATACTCTTCAGTGTCACATGATCTTTAAGAAATCATTCTAGTGTTCTGATTCACTGTACAACAATGATTTCCTACTATTAATGTTATTAATGTTGAAAACTGCTGTGCTGCTTAATATTTGTGTAGATTGTGATAGATTTTGTTTCAGGATTCTTTGATAAATATAAACTTTTGAACTATATTCTGCTGATAAGTTATTACTATTGATGACTTTATTTTGTTGAGATGCAACCCAAGACTCTCTCTTGCTATTCTGTTTTAAATTCTTCTAGGTGAAACGTAATTTAATGAATGTTTCATATCACCTGGCGCAATATACGCGCATTATTGCTGATCTGAGAAGTGAAATCGAGCGACTTCGTGCAAAGATTGACCAACAGAGTCAAGAGCAACAGAAAGGAGAGAAAGCAGACATTCGTGGAATTCAAGGTGTGTTCGGTTTTAGAATTTGGGTACAGCAGCTGACAAAAAAAATGTAAATAAACCTTTTTATTAGTTATTTGAGTTAGGCCACAATATTTAATCATTTTAAAGTTTGTTTAAATCCATAACTGCAAATAAGAGTAATATTATGAGATTGTTTAAATAGCAGAAAAAAGTGCAGGCTGATTTTTTTATGATTGGCATTGGATTGGTTTCTCTGCATGGGCTGTTTTTAGCTAAAGTGCAGCAGTACAGTCATGGTGAGATGGCTTTACTGCAGGAGCAGCTCTTGTCTGCCTTCAGGGAGCAGATGGAGATCAGACGCAGCCTCATGGAGCTGGAGAACTGCAATATGGAACTCCATATAGACACGTCTAGACACCTGCTCACCATCTCAGAGTAAACACTTAAACATACTGTTACGTTCTCCCTTTGGATTTGGCTTCTAGGGGTTTTTAGCAGTGGCTATTTCTTTAAGACTGCAAGGCTTCCCCTATAATGTCACAAAATTAATGGTCAAATTATGTACTATTGTATTAACATTTTATTGACTAAAAATGCGT
>JAUMHP010000001.1:529399-550975 GCA_032361065.1 Enteromius trimaculatus | reverse complement strand
GCGCTAATCAAAGAACCGGCTTTACTGATGAGATGCGCATAATATATCGTACGATACATATCGTGCAGCCCTACTCTGCATATAGAAATCGAACAGCTGCACTGCGATCGGCCCTGATCCAAATGAACCTTGATCCCTGAGCCATCTTTCTACTAACATAACAGGATACATAATGTATGCACGTCTCGGATTTGCTTCCTGTGCTTCAACTTTAGATCATTTGTTTAGGGAAATATCTTTTGGAGCAACATAGGCAGCTGTTTTTTTAAGCTTCAACTGAGGCGGCACTAGAACTTCCTTACACTGGTGTCACTTAAAAAATATTATGTTACATGTTATATTGTGTGTATGGGTGGTGCTTACCCCTACCTAAAACCAAACTTGTCCATGGACACAGAGAGGTGGCGCGGCTGGCTGGAGCACTTGTACGTGTTGCGGTCGTCCATGGGGATGATGTCTACATCACTGAAGATGAAGCAGTCATAATCATAGTCCTTTAGTGCCTCTACATAACCCACGTTGAGTAGTTTCGCCCTGTTAAATGTACCCTCTCCTTCCTAAACAAACAGCACAAAGATTACTGTGTGATCTTATGACTCACACGGAAGGAAACACATTTTTCTTTTGAGGGGAAATTTGACATGCAAATAGATTAATCGTACACAGGTTTAATGTAAACGAGATTGCTCTGACGTTAATAGGACCTTAATGATCACAGCTAAATCAGTCAATCAGCCATGCATGACCCCACTTTTGTGTTATAAACACAGGGATATACTAAAGACAAGATAAGCAAATAGGCATGTGTTTCCTAGTCTGCGTGACAGTTTGCATGCTGATTTTCCTGTGAAAAAGGTCAACAGGTGATGGAAAGGGGATAGAAATAACAAAAAAGAAACACAGAAAGGAGGTATTTATGTATAAAGATGTATTAGGTGACAAATAAGTGAAAATGTATTGTGTCTGTTTATTTAATTATGTGTCTGTCTTTTGTTTTAATGGAAGCAAAACTTAATAAGTTAAGTTTTTTTTTTTTAAATGAATCAGAAGTGAAAATAAATAGATTTCTAGCATAACAACATATTTCTATTTCACAAAAATATTTTTACTTTCTAGCTTTCACTTTCAATTTCAACTAAGTGTTTTTATGGAATTTTCTATGATATCTCTAATGAGAAGGATCATGTTACACTAAATACTGAAGTATTCTGCTGAAAGTTCAGCTTTGGTAGCACAGGAATAAGTTTTACATATATTTTAAAATATATTTACATAGAAAACTCTTTCTTTACATTTTAACAATATTTAACAATATTAATATTTAACATATTTTTAATCAAATAATTGCTTTAAAATACTTACTTGAAAAACATTACGAAATCGTACAGACCCCAAATCTTGAAACAGGAATATACAGTATATTTGTAACATTTTCAAATGATGCTATCCAGAATGATTTGAGAACGTATCCAAAAGTGTCCTTCAAACAGCGGCAAGAAATTTGGGTAGTCACCAAAAAATAGTGAACAACTTCCAAAAATATCTTATAAATACATTTTCATGTTTGTTTTACAATAACAACCTTTATTTTCAAGATTGTTTCAGACTTTTGTACTCCCCTGCTCATTAAAACCGATGGACACTGAATTATGGTTTCGATTCAGTCTGAGCAAAGTTACATTTACTGAAGCGAGCAGCTCCTACTAGCAACAACTATTTCAAAACCAAGATTGACCATCAGTAGTCTGTGAGGCACATCAGACCCAACCCAGCACAGAGCTGTGTCATAAGAACTATTTTTAACTACACAAAAGTTTACACCTAAACAAACAGAAGGAAACAGGTGTTACTGTGTCTGTTCTTCGGTTGCATTGCTCATTTTCTCTTTTGTTGTTCTTGCAGAAAATTTCAAAGCAGTCGAACGACAGACCAAGCATGTCATCTATGCAAAGCCAAGTCACCGCATTTCCATCCTTCAAGGTGAATGTCTCCCGAAGAAAAGTCAATGCTGCAAAAGTATATGTAGCTCTGTTTGTAGATCTATCTATCTAAGAATGTGTAGGTCTGTTGGAGGGTTCACTGGAATGTGCATGTATTGATTTGTCTGCAAAGTGAGTGTCTCCGGGTCTCTCTTCTCCACCCTGCTCTGTAAGAGCAGTAAGTGCAAGTTAATAAATAGTTTGTGAGTGCTGTACCTGTTGAACGACATAAATCCCATAATCGAGCTGTTGTCTCTGTAGGATGGGGTGAAGGTAGTGGAGCCAATACTTAAGGTGTTCACCTCTGTTTCTGAATGGGATGATTATAGCCACTTTTTGCAAAGCCACACAATCTCTGGGTTTATACCTGCCGCCCATGACCAGCTGTGGATTGTCTTTACGCACCATATCCAAATTTACAGGCTCAGAAAATTCCACTCGCAATTGACCAACTGCAAAGGGGAATGGGGAGAGACAGTGAGCGAAAGTTGGGGGTCAGAGGGTTAGCTGATATGAAAGAGGAAGACTCCTCTTATGCAACAGTTTGCTTCCTGTCTCAAACAAGACAAACTTCCTATCCCTGTCTTTTGCTGTTTTTCTCTGTGTTTTTTCCCCCCCAGCTTTCTCTTTAACTCGGACTGATAAGAATATGCATTACCTAACACTAGAAAAAAATGTAAGACAACAACAATAATAATAAAGACTTGTATGTAACCTAAAGCTCACGTGTGTTAGATCCTGTTCATCTAAGCTTTGTGTTTAGCTAAAGAATTTAGCACATATAGGGACATAAATATAGATGACTCATCCTGTCCGTCGGGCGTGACCATGTACAAGATGTTACTGGATCAACATCCTTGCTGATCCTGGAACAACATTACAATCAACCAGTCAGAGATGAGGGATAATTCTTCTGGAAATATCGGTTATGATCAAGGTTAGGTGCTTCTACACCCTTGTTAATCAGCTATCATTTCCCACTGATTATAGGCATATAGGGTAGATTGGGAAGTATATATTTTTGGATAGCAATGTTGATCCAGGAACACGACTTGGCAAAATCACGACGACCCATCCGGTACACAGATTTTCATCCATCTCCCTAGAATCCAGTCCCTCCCATTAAAACCACCTAAAACCCACTAGCGGTAGATAGTAAATCACAGATGCCTGTAAAATATATCTCTTCCATCTGCACCACAAACATTTACATTTTAATAATAAGTGTAAGTAAACAAATGGAAGATAAAACAACTTTGAACGACGACAAACAAGTTAGGAGAGAGTTGGGGTGAGACCTGGGGCCAGTTGCATAGCTTAGCTTAAGACAGTGTCTTAAGAGCTAGTCTGACCAACTAACACTAACAGTCAGCCAAGAATAATCTGTTTAGTTTTTTTGGTTCAACTTAGACTAATATATAATTTTTATGTAACTAAATAATAAAAAAAACTGTGACCAATCTTTAAAAAAAAAATAGAGCTGACTAACTTAACCTTTTATGCAACTCTAACTAAATAAAACATTTTAACTCAGTTATGTATTTTTAATATTGGTTAAACAACTAGGCTAATTCAGATATTTCTGATACTTTATTTGTTTATTTATTTATTTTTTGAGTAAAATTTGTGAAACTAGCTCGCTAACGAATCTCGCTTACCGCCTCTCTCTCTATCTCTCTCTCTCTCACACACACACACACACACACTGACACAGAAAAAAAAAAAAGTTTAATTTAAGTTTAACTTACTCAAAAGCGGTGACGTCTCAGGACAGGGTTCTAGTACCGCGGGGTCTTCTACGTCATCTTTAATGACACTTCCATTAGAGTAGATCAGTTTTTTAAGATATACCTCTGTTCCGTTGTCATACGGGATGGCAAGTGCTGCTGTTCTGTGAGCTTGAGAAGTGAATAAATCAGAGTCTAATTGAATCTTCCGATAATTAGTGAATTTTGTGGGCGACTCTGTTAAATAAAAAAACAGTGCAACGATGAGGTGAACCCCGCAGAGACACACGAGCGCGACGCAGGATTTAGTGAAGAAACCCACATGAGACACCGACTCCTGCATTCTCACACAACTACAGGAGATACCACTTCATAGACGAAGAACAAAACAACTCTTCCTCGTCGTTCATCAGATGAGAAGGAGAATCCTTTTCCTGAAACTTTTTATATTGATCGCGTCTGGTCAACTTAAATGGCTGTTTTCTCAGCATTGATGAGGAGAAGTCTTGAAGAGCGCAGGTCCACTGGAGTGACAGCAGTGGGCGTTTACTTACTTTACCAGTAGAAAGGGTTGCGACCTGCACATTAAAAGGCTAATAATGTAATAAACAAACAAACGTCTTTAAAATGTATTAGTGAAATTCATAGTTATTCTAAGTGGTTAATTTATGAGCATTTGGAAATACAGTGCCGAAGACAACAAGAATGCATTTTTGGTGTCATTTTACAATTAGCTAACATAAGCGAATGAGCCATATTTATTAACCTTACTTAGTTAAGGCTAATTTCAGCATTTCTAATGCATTATTAAAATCAGAAGTTGTTTTAACACAACTAGTTAATGCGTAAAGCTAGCTTAAGCACTATTTTCTTTAGCTGACGTTAACAAACGTTAATAAATACTGCAGTGAATGCATTGTTCATTGTTTGTTCATGTTAGTTAACATATTACAAATGACACTTTATTGTAAAGCGTTACCGCATTTTGTTGCATTGGCAAAAAAAATATCAAACCTTGTGACACTCGCAAACAGACTCACCACTTTTGTTAATAGTCAGTATTGCTTCTGTTTGTTCATAGAGCTCCCAAGATTTTTGTGATGGTACAGATTTTACATAAGATATCTTATATGGGAGGTATTTGTATAGTCTGTTGGAAATGATTGTCATCATGCATGCACATTCATTAAAGTCAGTGATTGATTACTGATGATCTCTTGTTTTCTGATTAGCAGCGCCCTCGTGTGTTGGTTTGAGGGATCAACAGCTCCCTGGTGAAATGACCACACCTGTCCAACTCGAGCATCTCAGTTATCCTCAAGAAACGACAAAAACACTTTCCCCTCTCTATTCTATTTATATTTTATCTTCTTGTTTGCTTTTTATTTATTTATTAAAAAAATGTGACCCTCTAACACATGCTCTCTTTATTACAACTACATATTTTCTTTTTATTTAAAAAAAATGCCCCTCTAGTGTTATCTATTCTTTAGAGGGTTTTTTTCTTATTTATTGTAATAAAAAATAATATTAATAATTGTGTACTGCATCAGACTAACCAAAACTTGTAATAGTATTTAAATATAATTGCTCCTTTGCTGGTTTTGATTGCTTTTATAAGTGTAAAGTAACATATACACTTTTATAAGTGTATGTTATCTTACTCTGCATCTTGTTTCATTACCATCCTAAGCAAATATTGATGTGTTGAATACAGTTAGCTAGCCAGCTAGCTAGTCCTGGCCATGATTTCTAATTTTCCAAAAATGTCCAGGTTTTAGCCTTGTTATGTACACATATCGCATTGCTTTGACTATTCTCTGTGGATGCACATTTCATGCGCTTTAGAAGTCCTTATCCTTATATTACAACAAATTTGATTGTGATTTCTCTGATCATGATCATAAATCAGATTGTTTTAACAGAAGTGAGCACCACATTTCAGCAGTGCTCTAACACACAAACAGACAAACGGGGAGATCTAAATCATCTGCTCTAGTTCAACAGCAAGTCTTATCTATGTTTGGACTATTATTACACAGTAACTACAGTCAATAAAACGCAGTGGCACATCTCTCGTAGAGAGAGTTACACTAGTGTGTGGCCTGGGTCAAAGGTCATCCAGTCATGTGACTAGATATCTATATCCTGATTCATGAAGTGAAAGCTTTACTTCATATCGTAGTACATCGGGACTAGTGTTTGTTATGAAGGAGAGCAGCTTTATGGTCCAAATAGCCTTTCTATAAGAGAAGAGTATCACTCCTGTACTCCACCAGCAGAGTCTTTGCAAACTTCAGACATCATGTGAGTTACTTCTGCTTTTCAAGCACTTTTCGAAGTGACAGGCGGATAATATCTGAGATCATGCTTGATATTCTTCATGCACATTTTACATTTACTGTTTGGATACTGTTCGTTCTAAGAGTTAAATCTACGTATAGAAAATAACGTATTTTAAGATATTTCTAAAAGTAAACTAAATTAAAACAGGGTTTGTTGTGTACGACATATTTATACTTACAAAGACATGGTATAGATATTGATCAAAATTAAAAAAAAAAAAAAGTTATACTATTTATAAAATAACAATTTAGGAAGCTAGAATTCAAGCCAAAAAAAAAAAGTTGGATCAATTTTTCTGTTGATAAGGGGAAGTGTTTTTAGGTCACTGGTGTGTGATAAACCTTATCTGTTAATATGCAGATAAAATATGTTTTTAGGACACAGCATCTTATATAATAACAATATATATGATGGTAATTGTCTTAAATATAATGCTTGCTTTGATTAGTAAGTGGGTCAGTTTGATCGCAAGTTTCTAGAACTGAATCACTGAAGCTGTTTTCATTCAGCTTGTGTTTTTCACTCATGCTGTGCTCTAACCTCTCGCTCATTCGTTCTCATTTTTTCCTCTCTCGCTCTTTTTCTTAGGGAGGAATGTCAGAATGGAATGTCAGTGGATTTGTTCCTGCATTGCTCTCTTGTTCCTGCTGTGAGTGCTGCCTGCAGTCTTCCAGGCAAAACTCTCTCCCCTCAAGACCAACATGCAGCACTTTTTCTAGAACAGAAAGTGATGCTTCACTCTTAGATAAAAATGGACATGATTACATGAATTTTAGATTATACTTCCATACTTACTAGTTGGCGTTAACCGTTGTATCATCTACATCACCTTGGGTTTCTTGGTGCATTAGAATTTTTAGACATCTATCAATTGTGCATTTGTAATATGCTTGTATTCCTTTGTTTTTCAGGTCTGCATTGTGTTTCTGCTCTCATTTGTGCAGCGCAGAGCGAGGGCTCAGCCCTTCGAGGATCGCTTTCCATATCTCAGGGGGCGATTTGGCATTGTGGTGTGAGTGATATTTGAACAAAACCTGTATCCAAGTTTAATATACATGTATTTAAGTGCGTTTCTGTATGTGTGTGTTTCTTTGCAGGCCATTGGATTTCATTTGCAGTCTAAGTAACCGATGGTCTTATGGTTTTGCATTTGGTGCTATTGCTCCCAGTGTGATTCAGCTTTTCTCTGAGTCCTACACACCATTTACTGTGCCTAACTGGGCTAAAGGTAGTTTAAATATTACAATCCATACAGTGTGTATCCATACGTCCAATATGTACTGTAAATAAAGTCTTGACTAAAAGAGTTTCAGTTCATCTGCACGTCTGTCTCTTTTAGCCATTGTGTACCTGGTAGGAGCAATAGAAGTTGGTGTGGCCTACCTGCCTTTCTTTGCTTGTCTTTCAACGCCACATCGATTACTAGGAGGGGTTTTAGGTCTTCTTTACACACTCACATGGTACATTGAAACACTGTAGCTCTCTGTTTGTTGCTGTTGCTGCAAAAACATTTGTGGGTAGCTGAACCGACTGTTAATTTTATTATATTTCATGGGTTTCAGGCTCATTGTGAGACTGTATGACGTGATAAGCTGTCCCTCTGGAAGGGTAGGTCAATACGATTAATAATTAACTTTAATTTATTAATAGTTGACTTATCCTGTTATATTATTATGCTTATATTAAGATTGTGTATAATTCAAAATGTGCAATAGCGTCTTTGAATGTAAAGTGTGACACTGGACCGCAAACTAGTTATGAGTGGCAATTTAATTCAAAGCTGAATAAATAAGCTTTCAACTGATGTATGTTTGTTATGATAGGATTAAATATTTGTTTGAGATAAAACTATTTGAAAGTCTGAGCGTGCAAAAAACTCAAAATATTGAGGAAATGCTTTAAAGTTGTCTGTGAGCAATGCAAAATGAAGTTTTGATGTCTTTATGTAAAAACAATCATTTTAAACGCTACAATGTATTTTTGGTTATTGCTGCAAATACACACCTGCTACTGAAGGCTGGTTTTGTGGTCAAGGGTCAGATATAATACTTATAATTTGTAATTGTGACAGTGGATAAATGCAGAATTAAATCTCATTTTGCTACTTGCAGATTTTAGGTCCTTATGAGAAATTGATCATCATGTGGCCATTCTTCCTGTGTCTGTTTTTCCTGCTGGGACGGTTTGTGTATATCATTGTGAAGGCAGTAAGAATTCACCTGCAGCTAGTAACTGATGAGGTCAGATCATAAGTCTCTTTTAATTTATCTTATTTTACAATGAGGTTATATTTTATAGAATTTTGTAATGCAATAGCTTAAATAAAGTGACATTTACATGCATTTATTAATCTAAGTTAACTTCATATGCAAGTACATTTCTAACATTATGCAGTGTAAATTAACATATACATAATGGACAAACATGAATCTGCACTGAACACTAGTGTGTTTATAAATTAACGCAAGAGTAAATGTTTCTCTGATATACAGAATGAGGAGGATATAAACTTCCATCAGTTTATATATGTACAGACTCTGCTAAAACGCCCCCCTGAATGGTACAGTTTAATTTAACACTAACAAGCATTTATTACTGTATTCACACCAGTCATCTAATACTCATTCCTCTGTTGTCCCTCAGGCCGGAACAAAAGAGTTGGTTCCGAAGGAATGTGTATGACTGGGATCCTCACTTTAAATTCCCCAACAGGATGATTGGCACATCTATTATATCTTTTATTGGCTTGTACATGGTCAGTCAGCACTCACACATTGTTCATTGAATTTTTTACTTGAAGCTTAAAAATGCAAATGTGTTTGTCTGTTTGTAGTTGACCATAGCCGACTACAGCTTGAGTCACTTCACCTTTAAGAGACTAGATGATTTGATAGACTCACTTGCAGAGATTGCATCGTCCTGTAATGAAACAAACCACTTGTTCGAATCACTCATTCCCAGGATGAATGAGTTCAGCTTTGTTGCAAGAAGTAAGATCCACTTCTTTTTGTTTCTATCTTTGCACACGTTTCAAAATATTCCGTTTCAAAGTTTGGGGTCAGTACTTTTCTATTATAGTTGTTTCAGAGAGGATGCATGTTATTTATCAAAAGTCACTGTATGATTTTTTTACATTAATACAAAAGATTTTTTATTTGAATTATTTTATTTGGAATTTAAATTATTTTATTTTATCACACAAATCTGACTTTTTTTCTCACAATTTAAAAAACAGTTTACGATTTTGAAATAAAAACTTGCAAGTTATAAAGTCAAAATGGACAGATAAAAAGATATTCTGAAAACATATCAGTTTTATCCCTCAAAATTGGACTTCATTATTCGCGTTTGCGAGTTTATATCACACAATTCTGAGAAAAAAAATGCAATTTTATATCATATAAAGTCAGTTATGAAGTCAGAATTCCAAAATATTCCTATTCAAAGACTATATAACTTGCAATTGCAAATTTTAATTCTGAAAAAATTATATAAGAATTACAGAATTTACATCTTGCAATTGTGACTTAATTACTCCAAAAAATAATAATTAATTGCATACTAATTAAATAAATAATTGCAAAAGTTGCAATAACCTTTTAATATAAAAAGGGGCGTCGTAGTTGGGTGAAAAGTGGGACTAAATTACCAGGGCCCCAAGTGGGGGGAGGGCCCCTGAGAAGTGAAATTTTATTTTCCTTTAAATATAATAAATGTTGTTAACTAATGTAAATTGAAATATTTGGGGTAAATCCATCAGTTGATTGATGTATTAAATGGTTTTGTAGGTAGTTGTTAACCTGGAGTTAAGAGGGCCCATGGCCACTGCTTGTGCATAGGGCCCAGAGTTTGGTGCTACGCCCCTGTCTCTAGCAGACAGATACATCTGATGTGCAGCTAATTATTTACAGAACATTTTCTTTTTCTCAGGGTCTTGGTTAGCGACAACTATTTTTTCCACTCTGACATCGGTTACTTACACTTTTCACGTTCTAGTATGTTACAGGTATGTTTATTTTAACATTTTTATGTACACAGTTCAACACTTTTAGTAATTACCCAAATGTAGTTTCATCAAATCACTTAAAACTTTACTAAACAATGCACTGAATTCATGACTGCAGGAAACATTTAAAGAGGTTATGGAGGGGACAGAAAACCTTTCTACCAGAAAAGTTCCATAAACCAAGCCCCGCTGTTAGCGTGGTAAGGACAGATTTTTTTTTAAGGATTTCATGACAACTAAGGACAACAATTTAGCATTTAGAGACAGTTGTTAATTAAAATGCTTTTCCTTCTCAGGCTGCTATAACAAGATATTCAGGCTGGCAGATTGCCTTCACTATGTGGGGTATGTACAGAAAGTTGATTGATTGTCTTGTAATGTGAGACGAGCTGAGTTTACTTTCTATTCAGAGAGGTCAATACCTTCACGGGCATTTGTCCTGCATGCTTTGCTTACTTCTGTAGTTTACTTTTTTTTTTGCAGGGTTTCTGATAGTTCACTTTGTGCAGTTTCTGTTTGCCTTGCTGTTTGTGTATGGAGTCGTTCTACCAATCCAGAAGGGACACTTTCTCAGTTGGCTTTCCAGTGTAGGCATCATTCTGTGAGTTCCATATAAGACATCTCATAAGTCATTTTTCATATTTTTGAACTTGCCTGACAACATTATATTTCATAGCTAACATAATGTTAATTCATTAGGATAAGCAGCGTTTGAATAGCATTAAACTGTTTCATGTGATTGCAGGCTGACAATACTCTTAGTGATAGCTTTGGTGATAGTGCAGATTATTCTGGTCCAAGTGTTTTTCCTGCAGGACAAACTCAAACCTGACGACAAAGAAAAGCCGCTTGCACTTAACAACAGGTAGGACAACTACAAATCACCTTTTTAATGAAAATCAAACAGATGAAGCTGTAAATATGACCTTATCAGTCGTAATAAGGTGTTGCTATGTGATTGATAAAACATAATATGCTCCTGTTAATAATTTTGGGTAGGTCAGATTTCTTAATGTTCTAAAAGAAGTCTCTTGTAATGTCACCATGGGTTGCATATATTTAATATACAATACAGTAAAAACAGTAATAATGTGAAATGTAATTTGAATTTCAAATAACAGGCATGCTTTTTCCTAACGGCAAAAGCAAAATTTTCAGCATCACTCCAGATTCTGATTTTTTTAAGATATTGTTTCATAAAAGTAACAGCATTTATTAGAAATGTTTGTAACGTTATAAATGCCTTTGCTGTTACCATTGTAATGTGTGCTTGCATTGCTTTCTTTCCAAAACAAACAAACAAAAAATATATATATATATTTTATAAAATAAATTTGAACTTTGTTGTATGGTAGTGTGTGTATATATACTGTATATATATATATATATATATATATATATATATAGTAAATTAAAATTAATTCATTAATTAATTCTTTTAATAAATAACTTTTTTTCTTCTCTTCAGAAAAGCTTTCCACTGCTTCAACTACTTTTTCTTCTTCTATAATGTGGTTATGGGGTTGAGCAACTGCATTTTGCGCCTTTTAAGCAGCTGCATTGTGGGTACATGGCTGGTGTCGCGCATTGACCGGACCATCATGCAGCGGGGCTATGAGTCTATGGATCCAGGTAATAATGACACATGCAGCACTATGCGATTAAAAAAAAAAAACAAAACCTTTTAATCATCTAAACTTTATTTTATTTACAAAGCAGATAAGAGGAACATGACTGGAATTAGAACAGAACGCAATTTGAATTATTTATTTATTTATAATATTGTGCTTAAATAATTACATTTTATTTGTTACATATGTTTGCGTGATTAAATATTTTTTTTCCATTTACTATAGAAACGACTTATAAGATTAAAACATTTTTTTGCACAACGGCTATAATTGCTTTCTTTTGGGCAGGATATAGTACATGGATTGGGATGATATTTGCTGATCATTATCATAGCAACCCAGTTATGGTGTCTTTCTGCCATCTGCTGCTTGGCAGAACACTGGAGAAACGAGGACCTGCAGTGGTCTCTTATGCAACTTTTAGCAATAACACAGGTAAGAGCGACTCCAGATATATGACAGCACCAATTCCGCTAAACCCAGATCTAATGAAATCTGTGCCTGTCTGCTGTTTGACAGGGTGTTCAGTAGGGGGCAGAGTACGTGTGCGCTGGCTCCTGCTGTACACTCTGCTGAGGAATCCTGCACTCATCCTGCTGAGAAAGAGAAAAAAGCTGAACCAGAACGAAAACCAAGACCCACTCCTCTTAGCCCGAGCCATCACCTCACAGGCTCAACACGCAGCTGAACTGGAAAACAATAAACCTGCAGAAACAGAACCAACACAGTCAGACATCTGAATCCGGTTCCTCAGTGTGAACACAGACTCCATGATTCAAAATTGGAGTTTTGTCTCTGTGACTATTGCACTACTGATAAAATTAACCATCAGGGGTTATAAGATAAAAAAAAAAAATGTATTTCCTTTTCTCATCAAAGCAATTACATGAGGTCTTGAAGATGTTTTTCAGAGAACTGGACTGAGAAAATGATACATTCGAGGTCTAATGCTACAAATAGTGTTTTGTAATAAAGAAAGTGAAAGCTTTATTTGGGTGAATTAATTTTATGTACTACCATAGGGTTATTTTTTTTTATTTTTTATATGTTCAACAGAATATTCTATGATTAGATGTCTGAGTGATTTTATATGTTGGTCTGTTATACAATGTTGTACAAACCTGCTTTTCAAAAAAGTCACTTCCCAAAATACTGTAATAAACAAGAGAGCATTATATTGAATGTTTATCATAATAACATAGTATTAATAGGCCTAATTCGCACATTGTAGCATACCTTTTTGGTCATTTTGTTATTGGTGTTTAAGAATTGACTGCAGCATGTTTCCTGATTCCTTAGTGAATAGCTATTAAATGTAGTTAGACTGGTGTTTGAGCGCATGACTGTCATCACCCTGCATTCTCATAGCATGAGTTTAATTTATCACTTTTTGCCTTCAGCGCCTTAACAGAGGAAGATTATTTATTATAGGTGTTTGCAATATTAAAAGGCAGATGAACAAGTTTGTATTCTTTAAAGTACTGACTGGACCTTTATTTAAGCTTATTCAAGGACTTTGTAATTTATTCCTTTATTTATTCACTAAGTAGTAGGCTAAATCACGTACGTGTATTCATCTTTGTTCATTTTTATTTTCTTTTATTTCTGTCTGACATTTGACCTCAGTTCTTTTTCCGATGACGTATGACGTCGCTGGAGTGATAGTCAATGCACGTGCGTGTGCGCGCGAAATTGCAGCTAAATTAGTGTGAAGGCAAAAAAAGACATTCAGGTGAGTTTTGTCATCAAGACTAGGAATAATAATGTTTTGGATTTATGTTTATGTTTTAGGAACGGAGAGATGTCTTTACAAACGGAAAGTACTAGAATAATAAAGTTAAATCAGTTACGTCGTTTGTTTTGTAACGTGAATTAATTGACGTTTCTTGTCTGATGAAGTTTAGCCTTCCAGTCTTCCCGCCTGTCTTTTTTCTGATATTTAAGTTATTAAACTCTCATGTTTTACAAAAATGTATGGTTATTTTGACTGATAAAAGCATTTGTCCAGCTTTACGAAGTAAAAACATTGAGGGCTGCATTTCTGAGACAATGTAGGACTGAGAAAAGTGAAGGACAAGCGTAAACCGAGAAACCGATTTCTGTTAGATGAGAAATCTTACAAAATAGTCTATGTGATGACTTGTTTTATTGAGTTGTTAGGATAGGACAATAACGTTATTTGGCTGACGTACAACTAACTGTTATTTTTTAATTTTTTAAATCAGTATTTATTTTTTTACTTATGACTGGTTTTGTGGTCCAGGGCCACATGTGTGTATGTATGCTATACGTTAAAAAATAAAACGTGTTTTCAATAACAAATTGATTTCATGTGTGCATTTAATATTTAAGGTCTGTGAGAAAAATTATGTAATGGTATTGGTTAATTCTTGACTTTTTATCCATTAAGTGACACATTGTTGTTTAAAGGCTCTAAACATTCAATAATTACAACATAAATAACTAACCTTTTGAGCATTTATGTATTGCTTTTATTCTTTGAGTCTGAATGTGACTGTGACGCCCAAAATGCTCTATAGTTTGAGAGTACTGTGTTGGACATGTGTTATGTGTTTTCATTCTGCACTCAGTTTTTTGCATTGAGTGCAGGATGAGCGACGTGGAGTTGGTGAAGAAGATGCTGCGAGCTGTTCTTCAGAGCAGTAAGCACGGTGTGGCCATGACCCGTCTGCAGGGAGATTACCGGGCTCTGACAGGAGAGGCGATCTCTTACCGACAGTTTGGACATGGCAGTCTAGAGAGTTTTCTTTGCAGCATTCCCGGTGTGGTGCGGCTTGAACGCTCCTGCACTGGAGAGGTGATGCTATCAGTTAATCTGGTGATACACATACCTTTGTGTGTTTTGGTAGACAATATAGAATGTTATTTTCTGTATGCACACTACTGTTTAGAAGTTTAGATTTATTTGGTTAAAAATACAGCTATTAAAACTGTAATATGGACCTTTTTCACATTTTTGGGTGTCTCAGCAGTGGGCATTGTCATAGTTGGGTTAACTTGAAGAGCAGTGAATTGGACAGTAACACATATATTTTTTTGCATTCCCATTTGCTTAAATAGCAAAAAGAAAAACTTTCAAAATGACTTAAAAAAAAAAAAAAAAAAAGGGAAAATAAAATTGACAGAGACTAGTAACAGCAGTCAGAAGAAAGAACAATATCAAATTTATCATCCCTCCCTTGACACTGCATTAGAAACTCCCTTGCATTAGCGTTAACTATTTTATTTGATGCAAAAGATTATATAATACAAAGTATAGTGTTATAAATGTACATACATTTTTAAAAATATAAATATAAAAAAAACATTTGAGGATTTATGATGCTGATTACCATTTAACGGAATATTGAAAAGGGTCCATAGTGACATTTTGCAGTTTAAAGTAACTGTGTTCTGCTTTAATAGATTTAAATTTTGTTTATTCATGTGATGTCAAAGCTGAATTTTCATCAGTCATTAATTCAGGTTTCTGTGTCACATGATTCTTCAGCAATCCTTCTAATATGCTGACTTGCTGCTGAAGAATCATTCCTGTCTAAACTGTGATTTTTGTATGCGTTTTTTTTCTTTTTTGACGTCCTTTCTTATCAAAATGCTTGCTATGGATGCAATTATTATTATTAATATTAATTAATAATGATATTATTATTATTATTATTATTATTATCATGCCAGCACCAAGCAATGATGGACTGTATTTGTGTCTGTGTGTGTGTAGATCATGTGTTTTGCTGGTGTGTGTGAGGAAACGGCACACATCGCACAGCTGGTCGCCCGACAGAAGAATGTAAAGAAGACCGGCTGCTCTAAATTACTGAACTTTCAAATGAGAGCGAGGTCTTCATCTCTGTTTTCACATAATGGTAACATGCACAAACAAAATTTAAATAATAAAAATACTTTTATTGTCTTATAAAACTCCCAAATGATTTGCTCAGTTGGGTTGGTTGATTTAATTTCCCTTTCACAATGCCTGTAATGCCTGATAAAGCAGTGTCTGTGAGCACAGTGGTGCTTTGTGTGCAGCATTACCGAAAAAACAGCTGTTTTTACTGCCCCAAAAGCGGCACCTAGTTGCAAAGAATGAATTTACATTTTCAATCGGACCAATGCAAAAATCGACTGGTCAAGTTTCCTCAGGTCTGTGTGGCCTGGCAATATGCTAATTTTACATGTTTTTTTGAGGGACAGTAACTTCATACACGGTTCACTTTCAGATTTAAAACTTCGCAGGATGTTTTCATTCTCTTAGTTACACACATACATGAAAGGCAATTTTCAAAAAATCCATAATAGTGCCACTTTAAAATGATTTTCTTTTAGTTGTTTTTAACACCCATCACTTTTAATAATCCGGTAATCTACATGCATCCATAATGGACTAACTCATTGATATCCCAGTTTCTTCGCCCACATCCCTTATAGGGTCCTTCTGAAAGGTTTTATTGCTCTATTTTTGCCCACCGAGCTTGTCTGTGTGCTGAGTATAACTGTGCCATTCACAATTACCCACTATTGCTATGACCTGTTTAGCATCCTGCTCTCTGTTATGCATCCCTTCGAGGTATGTGCTTGTTTATTGATATGGTTTAACTGTTTTGGTCTTCGCAGTCAAACCTCGCTTGTCTCTGCGGCAACCGGGCCACATGACTCATCCCGCTCGAGGCTCCACATTCAAATCTAGTTTTTACCCTAACCAGCGGCAGATTTACAGCAGTGACCT
The DNA here is from genome assembly GCA_032361065.1 of Enteromius trimaculatus. Taxonomy (NCBI): domain Eukaryota; kingdom Metazoa; phylum Chordata; class Actinopteri; order Cypriniformes; family Cyprinidae; genus Enteromius; species Enteromius trimaculatus. The sequence continues at coordinate 534,542 of JAUMHP010000001.1, read as the reverse complement.
CCCTTCTTCCCGGGTTCCTACTCGGCAACTGAACAGGAAGTCACCAGGGTGAGTGAACGTGGGACAAAACATTTTTAATACATTCATGCCAGCACTTACGCTGTATGTGAATTTTATTTTATTTTATTTTTTTAGGTCAGAAGGGAAAACCTTTGCGCCCAGCAGGATCAATACAGAGATAAAGACGCAGCCTTATAAGAGCAGTGGGACACCAGGTAAATTCCAGCGTATCCTCATGATAAAAGTTGACAAAGTTGGATCAGATACAGTATATTATTTAAACAGAATCCTGAAACACAAACCTATTACTAAGGAACGAGTCCTGAAAGCTGGAAAGTCATGCATTTGTGGTTTAGTTTGCATATACTTATATATATTTATTGCTGACATCTTATTTTTTGCAATAATCCAGAATTCAGAAAGGTACTGCCCTATAGGATTTTTGTCAAGGGAACCAGGGCAATACTAACTTTTAGGTTAGCCTTACAAAAAACAGTAATTACTACAGCACTCTGTTTTCTTTCAGGATGTACTCCTATTTGTTTTATAATTTTAGTTTTTCATATTCAGTCAGCTTGAGTTTGATGTTTGATTGTGTGTTGTTTCAGCTCAGCGAAAGCCTGTAAACCGCGCTGATGTTAAGGTGGTTCAGGGTCGAATTAAACAGCTTTTGCAGAAATACTGCAGCGGAGTCTGGCTGTCAAAAATCCCTCAGCTCTATAGGAATATGTTCCAGGAAGAGCTCCATATGCACAAAGAAGTGGAGACATGGACACACATCTGCACTGTGAGAAAACTAAAATACACAAACACAGGATGACTATTAAAATTAATCAGTCTATCAGCTCACATAGAAGTGGGTCTTGATCGGTGGTGTTAATACTCAATGCTTAATACTCAAATAACAAAATAATATTTTTCATAAACTCATGGTGACTCATGGTGCTAGTGTAATGTCTTTAGGGTGGGTTGTGGTCACTATAAAACACTGTTTTATGGAAAAGAACTGTTAAGGATGAATAACAATTTACACTTGGAACTATTCCTTTATGTTATAAAGTTCTTGACTGCTATATGGTAAATTATTCTTTTTCTATTTTGAATTGTCTCCTTAGGTTGAAAAGCCGGGCCTCAATAACATAGTTGACCGTCTAGTGTATCCTGTCTTGAATCCTGCCCCAAATCCAAGCACTGTTTCTGCTGTAGCTCCATGCAAGCAGTCTCCTAATGCAAAACAGCCAACACCTGCCCAGCAAACTACCCGCATCCTCAAAACTCTTGCCATTAACATTCCTCCTTCAGCTCAGAAATTCCAGCCACCTTTGAGCCCAACATCACCCAATTCCACCAAGTTGGATCTCCCTGAAACTCCCAAAGCGCATCCTCACTCACCCATCACCCCTCCTTCCACTCCACCTTCTCACCAGCCTCTGAGTCTAGAGATCAAGCAGAAGACGCGGCAGCTGCTTATTAAATACAGCCATGGCCTGTGGGCTCATGCACTCCCACAACTTTTCCAGGAAGCCTTCGGGTACGTTTGATCTCTGACACTTGATCAGTCCTTAACTTTTGCCTCTGTTACCCCAAAAAAATGTTCACCGTATGTTGTCATCTGAGCAAATAACAAGCCGTTCATTCTGACCAACTGCAGAAAAAAGCATTACAAAAAATCGTGATATAGTGGTGGTTAAATCTAACGCTCGCTTAGCTCCTCACATCAAACACTGCAAATGATTATTATTATTATACTTTTTCAAATTATTAATGTTAACAACATAAATGCAGTTTATGTGCAGTCTGATCTTTAATTCACATAATTTGAATTTCACATTAAGACATTCTTTTAACCCTCAATGCAAAATAAGCTCCCTTCGAACTTTAAAATCCAAATCGTGTGCGATAAAAGACTGATAATCAGTCAGAAAATTAGAATATAATTTAATTTCATGCCCATGTGTTTGATATAATCCTTTCTGAATTACAATATGAATTCATAATATCTTGACATTCAGTTATTAGCGATGCTGTGAGAAAAGGCTTTAAACGATGTGCTACTGCAGGATCCTCAAATGCGATAGCCTAGTAGCTAGGACAACTTCATATTTACAGACTTGATGTAATGATGCAGTGCCATGTTTGAATTTCTCTCGAAAACCTACCCATGACACTCAAATTATAACACTTGATTATAACATAACTGTTGTGAGTCTGGCTTAAGGCAATTGTTTTGATCATTGGCTGGTTATGTTCTTTAATGCATCCTTATTGAATGAAAATAAAAAGTAGTTTACTTGTCAGGCATGACAATCCCTCACCTTTCGGCGAAATTCGCCGTTTTGAAGCCAAAACAGGTGACCCATGAGAATTTTTTTATTGTTAACGCTAATACAAACGTTATTTTAGTGTGTTAGGGCAGAATGATGCAGCTCTGGTTAAACAGCTGGATGCAGGGTTGAAATACAGCTGGATTTGGTCGTGGCTTCAACTAGGGGGCAAGGTCTCAGTTAAAGGGCAAGAGGTGTCCTTTTATTTTAGGGATGTACGTTTGTCTTACTGTAAAAAATGGCAAAGGGAAACTATTAACAAACGTTATTTTTCTGGTTTGCTCTGTCTGCAATAGCAAATAGCATTTGTAGTTAAATGAAAATGGTAGAAAATGTTGATTTCTTTGCCAAAAAAAGACAAACCTGGCTGTCGATCATGATGAAAGAATAAACAAAAGTTACAGCGTGTCCACTAATGAGACTATAATATTTATTCTGTGGGAGTCCTCCCACCTCCCGGCCCGTCAGAGCCCACATTACCCCTCGAGCACCCTTCTCACCTTTTTCACCCCTGACCCATTTTCATGCCTGACTTGTAATTTTTGAATGCACAAGAGACATTCATAGACTGTCAGACATGCTTTTGATCACTACTATTTCTATAATAGTACTATTTGTACTATAATGTATGTGAGAGCATCACAGTGCTTATTTCAGAGTTTTTTGTTTGTTTGTTTTTTTGTCTCAGGTGCGCGTTTCCACAGTATGTGCTGGAGGATCTCTCTCTTTTGGCAGATACATGTATGGTTGAGTACCCCATGCCAGACAATCGAAAGAGAGCCATACTTTATGCACTTCCATGCCAGGTGCAGACGCAGCCTCGTCCACGCCCACCACCGCTGGTTCTGCCCTACACTGGCAACCCACATGTACCTCCTCTGATCATCCCAACAACAGAGTTCCTATCCGTTTTGGTGATGGAGGTTAGCAGCACAGACCATATTGTTCTCAGGTAGAGCTCACAAAACAGGTATTAGTTTTGTGTCATTTGGATTATTTAAGCTTGTGGGTTCATGATGGTGTCTTATTTTTCAGGTTTGTAGGAGAAGGCTACTCTAAAGCTCTGGAGATTTTGGAGGAGGGCATGCTACAATTCTATAATACGGTTGGAGCTGGACTTTGTCTACTTTCTCCAAAAGTTGGACAGCTGGTGGCAGTTGCTATAGAGGAAGATGCAGTACTGAGAGCTCAGGTCCACCTGGTCACAGAGGACATTGTAAAGGTATGTTCATAATCTGTATAGGACAAAGTCAGTTTTCATTAGATGTAACTCAAGCTTTTCTCTTTTTATAGGTATACTGTGTGGATCATGGGTTCTTTGAGATGGTCAGCAGGAAGAAGATACTACAGCTGAGGGATCAATTCCTAAAGCTTCCCTTCCAGGCAACCACATGCCAACTTGCAGGTAAAATTAATCAAGCTTTTCTGCATATGTGAGTATGGAAGCCTAAACTGTTAATTTGTATTCCTGAAATGTGAGATGTAAGCTGAATTGAGCCGGAGAGGGTCACGATCACCTTTTTATTTTGTGGTGAAAATCAGCTTCCATATTTGTTTTTGTGTTGACTTTGACGATCTTGAATGTTAGGTTTGGAGCTGTTCAGTACAGATGGGGTAGTTCTAAAGACTCTGGAGGCATTAGCTGTTGGCCGTACGCTGTTGGTTGAGATTTTGGAGCGAGAGGACACACCGGTTATCGTGCTGTATGACACTTCTGAGAGCAAGGATGTGAATGTGAATGCTGTTTGCTTGAAAGCCCTGCAGGATAAATCAATGGAGAATCCTCTACAGGTCTCTCAGAATTACATGAACTTGCGTCAATATTAAATTGCTACACATTTTCAGAAACTAGTTTCTATAATTACAAAATGAATAAATAATAATGCCCCTCTTTTCCATTTATTCAGGTGAACAGCGTGTACACAAATGTTTGTGTGACAAATGTGTGCTCTGACGGCAGTATTTGCTGTCAGTTGCCTTCTCGAGGTCAGGCCAAACTCAAAGACATCATGGACAAGATTGAAGCACACTTCATCTCTCAGGTAAAATAATTCAGTTCCGTTGTTTAGGCTTCTGTTAGGAGGTGTACATGAATGCCAGAGCACTAAAGGTCTCTTGTTTGTTTCTAAGTTAACATGGGAGCTGTTGGTGTCCAAACCGTACTGCGGGAAAATCTGTCTAGCTAAATACAAAGGCAAATGGGCGAGAGCAGAGGTAAGAAGACTGCCTACTCCACACATTTAAACGTATGTACAGTGACAATTGGGGCTGCACAATATATTGAAATAACGTGGAATATCAAATTAGATATTTATGGCACTTCTCTTGATATTATGTTCAGGGGCTCGGTTTTCTCGATTTTGGAGTTGGTTACTTGTAATGTGCTTTTTAAAATGTGTGAAGCCTATTCCGCTAGACTTGTATTGAAAGCTGTTGTTCATCTGTACTGAACCTGTTGAAAACAAAGGAGAAGTTTAAAGGGCTTCATAAGTTAAACAGTTTAACACTTAAACATAAAGAATGATAATGTTAGATGTCCATATTAGAAGTGTAATTTTGCAGTGATGTGAAAGATTTTTCCAAGGTCTAAATTGGTTCCAGTAACAATGTACCCATGTTGTGAACACCAATATTTTTAAGTTAATTCCACATAGTTCAGCTCTTATAGGATGGATTGCACAGAATTCCACTTCTGATTTGTTGTTCTGATCTGTGTTCTGATTAAAATTCATTGTTCAGCCCTTTATTTATTTATTTATTTTTTCATTGCTTACATGAATGTGTGTTACGTCAATGTATAGATCATTACCCTTCATGGT
>JAUMHP010000001.1:507564-522606 GCA_032361065.1 Enteromius trimaculatus | reverse complement strand
ATGGCGGATGTAGTACGTCCGAATTCCATTCATACTACCCACATTCATACTATATAGAACGTACTGTTTTAACGGTCAGGTAGTATGTTCAGTTTTAAATGTAGTACCAACTTAAGCAGTATGTGATTTCGGACGCAGCTAGTGATTAGACTGAAAGGGTAACTGAATTTTCAGCTGCCATTATTCCAGTTTTCAGTGTCACATGATCCTTCAGAAAGAAAAACTACTGATCGTAAATATTTGAATAATATGGCATGTAACAGAATAAAATCATAGCATTTTCAGATTAATGTTAATACTTCAAGAATTACATTACAGCAAAATTGAAGTTGAGTTGACCTCTCATTGCTATTTGCCTCATTGCAAGGCAGTAATTTCCAGAATATCTGTTTGAATCATTCTGATGAATACATTTAAATTACTATACAACAACCTTTTTTCATATCTGGTGTAAGGAAGCGTACAGACACAGAGGTAAGAAATAACAAGTTTATTTAGTAAATTTATTTCACAATATTAGTTTTCCAACGAACTGAAATCAGGAAAGGCAAACAAAAGGAATAAAGCAAACTTAGGAATCTTCAGAATCAAACTTCTTTAATCCTAGATGAGGAGCTTCGGGGATGACAAACAGATGACCACAACCCCACACCACTTTCCAGACAGAGACGAGGAGAAGAACATCAGGGCCAGGAGGAGATACAGAGGATTACAGAGCACACTGAGGAACAGGTAAGTATAAACTTTAGGAAGTGTAGCAAGAGTCCACTTACGGTTCAACAAGCACAGACAGTGAGTGTGGCTTTTATGTGGTGCTGCTGATTAGGGACAGGTGAGGATGGTAGGTGTGGCTGGTTAGTATTCAGGGGATTGTGATTGCTGAGTGGAAGTGAGGGTGGAGCCTGGTGTGGATTTAACATCTAGTAAGTATTACTCCAAGGATTTCTATATTCATAAATCCTGCTCTAAAGAATACTTTAAATAAATTCCACTCCTAGTTTTTGCACAAGATCACCCTTTGAGATTTTAGCTTTGTGATTACTTTAATCTTCTAACTTTATGTAATGATTACTTTATAATGTAATCAAATGAAACCAGCTATTAAAAATTAACAGGAACATGTCACCAGTGTATAAAATAATTTTTCAAGCAATTTTACTGGGGTCAAGATTTTGCAGTCACTGTATGTGCAACAAGTCCATGTTAACGGTGAGTTGCACTATTCTGGCACCATTATTATTTTTATTATTTATAAATTTTTCCCTATAAAGATGTGATACTATTAGAGTGATCTGGAATTACTGTTGAAAAAGTACACATCACATTAGCCACATGGGGTCAGGTGAACATTACTCCCAGATTTGTCACTTAACATCACTGCACACAAATACACACACACGCATAAATGCATGCAGACACACCTCTTTTCCTTGATAGATTCCCCTGATGCTAAAGTCTCTATAAATACAGCGTGCAGATCCCTGGTGGTTTGAAGCCATTTCAGCAGGAAATAGGAAAACAGCAGATACGCTCAAGCTGAACTTTATTAAAATTCATAAACTGTGAATAACAGCCGCCTCACCCATCAGGGAGCACTGCCTGAGCTTTTTGAGCCCTTTGGGATGCCATACCTGCCCGGTCTCATCGCACTCAGTTAAAGAGTGAAATGAGAAACATAAGAAAAGAACAAACACAAAAAGAATAGCATGATTGTAATGTAGATGGCACAAAGACAAGCATTTCTCAGTCATGTTGATCTCTCTCAATATTTTTGAAAGTGATGAGTTGGGGCGCTCAGTCAACTCCAGCTGAGAGCAGGCAGGACGATCTTATTGGTGCAGATATGCATTTCCTGCTTGTGCGTCAACTCACCTCTGTAAGATATAAAACAGTAAAATCAGAGAGAATGTGCACCACCAGTGTGTTTAGCCAAAATATACTCTTTGACCAACACTTCAAATCAGGTCAGAAAACAACATTACATTAACATTACAGAAATGCAAAACAAAATATGAAACAGAATAAATGTGGTAGTTTAACTGCAGCAGAGGCAGATCTAAAAAAATATTCATGATGTGGCAGGAGGAATATAAACACCAAAGCAAGCATCCATTCATAACATGTTGGATTTATGGCCTGACATATTTATTCATGTCCATTCATTTGCAAAATATTTGCATTTCCTCTGAGGGACAACAAAAAACATCTTAATGTTTAAAAATGATTACAAATAAATGACAAAATACCAATATCCAGCAACCAAGACACTGCCTATTAAACGCATTAAAAGATTCTAAATGTGCTGGAGCTTGTAAGCATATCGATTATTTCTATCTAAAGCAAACACGTTTTTTTTTTTTATTAATTCACTGATGTATTTAGATGATAAATCAAAAGTTGTATTATAAACAAAACAATCTATTACAGTCAATAACAAATTTTGGCCAAGTAAGAACAAGCTGTTATATTAATATCGACTTGGATTAAATATAAATCATACGTTTTTGTGCATTAACTTTATACACAGGAAGTTAACAACAATTTACAAATGTCTAAAGTTTTTAACATGGTAGGTTTGTTTTCAGTGGAGCCCCTTAAGGGACATGCTGGAGGAAAAAATGTGGGGTGGGTAGAAAAAATTCAGGGTTCAAATCTTTTGTGTTCTCTCGCGACACGTGTTCTTGATACATGTGAGACTGTAAAAGTTTTGCAAAGAAACTCAAATATCTTTGAGAGAATACACATATCTTTGCAAGGGAAACCAAGAGATTGTTTTTTTTTTAATTTTCCTCCTACCCAAAATTTTTTCCACTCACCCAGAAATTTCCTACAACCATGTTACTTAATAATCTATAATTTATGATTTACAATATGTTATGAATAATTTGTTCACTAATTATCCAAAAAGTGACAATTAAAAGTTAAAAATATGCTTTTCATTGTATTAGTTATTTTTGTAAGCAATTACAAAAAATGTTAATGGCATAGTTCAACCAAAAATAAAAATGTACTAAAAATATACACACACTCAGAGTATCCAAGAGTTTTAATTTAGCATTATATCACATGCTCACCAATGAATAGGTGCCGTCAGAATGAGAGTTCAGACAGCTGATATAATCATCACAATAATGACTCCAGTCTACCAGTGCAATGTCATTTGTTTCATGTCTGTCACTGTTTTGGTTTCATTTTCTTTCTTCCTATTTTTCCTAATTTGGTCATGTTCCTGTTCTTGTTTAGTTAATTAGTTACCCGTTCCACCTGTGTTCCTCACCTGTCCTGATTTCTCCCTAATCCCCTTTCGCCTCCTTGTGACCACATTGTGCCTTGTGAAGCATGTTTGTTGTTTTCTGTTTAATTGGCTTAGCTATTTGTTTCAGGATATGTACATTTTTAGACTGGAATCGTGAATTACCAACACTATCCTATAGCCAATTCGTAAATACTTCATGAGGTAGCCAAATTGTACAACCCACAGACTGTAAAAAACAATTGATGACGCGACTCAACTTCCTTCCACTATAGAAAGTGAAGCCAAAACGTTCTCGGTATGGCTGCTGACATCTTGCGTGAATTACATCATTTGGAGCCAGAGTCTGCCCAGTAGAGATCGTGAGGAATAAAAGTCCCGCCCAAACTCACAGACCCAATCCCAAGCTCACAATTATGACACCACATCCCGATTTTATAGTATCAAACTAGTTTAAACATTTGAACATACATCAGCATAAGAACTACTTAAAATGAGGGAAACTACCTTTGTAATCATTTTTCAATTTAAATTTTTTTTTAAGTGTTATTTAATTATTTAGTTTGTCTTGCATCCCATTAGATTACATGGAGGGGGCGGGGTTTATGACCTACTGCAGCCAGTCACTTGGGGGCAATCAAAAACGTGACTGCTTCACTTTTCTCGTACTACACCCCCGGTATCACCACACTCGTATGATTTAGATTTTTAAATATGTGAGATCTTTTACATCTGTACAAATTTGTACAAGTGAGTTCGTAGGAATTTCTGTATGACCTCATTCGTTTCATTTTGTACGATTTCTGTGAGGGGTACGCTTAGGGTAATCATTCGTATGAATTCCTACAATTCTGACACCTCATAAAATACATCTGTAAGATCTTTCCTACAAAATAGTTGTGTATGTAAGGTCTTTCACAAACCGTACAAATTTGAAAAATGTGAATTTATATTGTTGTCCAGGAGACCTTCTCGCCTTGTTGCAGAAGTCCACAGAAAACCACTGTGCCCATGTAACACCATATAGTTTCCAGTTTCAAAGAAACATCCGTCCAAACATTTTCATCTAGCAGGGTTAAGCGATCGTGCCACTTCTTTTCACCTGAACAGGTCGTTAGTGGAGCCACTCAGACATAACATTTAGCAATATGATTTGTCTGTCTGTCCACAAACCTTTAGCAGTGCATTTCATCTCTGCCCCACGTATAAATAAATCAATAACCCCGTCTGGCCCATGTTTAGCCCCCAGGCGTAAAATTGCTGCACATCATCAGTAAAATTGTCTACCAGCAGTGCTGTAAAACCTATAATGATTCTGCTATTATACAGAGGTATGATGAATAATAAAATGCTTTAAATTCACATTGCCAAAGTTTCCTGCCGTGAATAACGATCACAGCAGGAAAAACCACCACTGAAATCACTGGGTTGTCCGAGAAGGAAAGAAAAAGAGAATGAGACTCCCAAAGGAGAAATATAGAATTCGTTTAAGGTAATTAGTGGCTAATAAACAGGAGAATTGATTTAGCGCTCTTTCAATTAAATATTTCTATGAAAAGATAAGAGGGGCATTCTTCATACTGCTGTTGTGCGCAAATGGATTTTCTACTTTTTTGTAATTTGTTCTATATTTCCAGGGTGGGTAATGAAAACAGCACACAGGCTTAATGGTAATTGTGAAAATTGCTAAAGATTTGTTAAAATCCATGCTTTGGCCAATTTTTTTTCTCTTCTCTTATCTATACTTCTTTACCTTGTTAGGAAACATTAAGCCAATGATGAAATGTGAGGTGAGATTTTTCATGGAGATTGGAGTTACTTGTTCTTCAATAACTTTCCAATTCATTATAGAACTGATTTAAGCTTGAGGCCACAAAGTTGAATGACTTCCGACAAGGGCCCTAACCACCTCAGACTGAGCAAGAATTGTCCTCGTGACATTTAAATTAGTTGTCAATTAATATGTATTTTTTGGTTATTAGTTTAAACAAAATTAGACTTGGTCAAAAATGTATTTATTTATTTCCAAAATACAAATTGCTTGTCTAACTATACTGAATAATCAGTCTGTGCAACAGTGTTGTTAACATGGCCCCTTAAACAGCATGTTGACTCGGGTCCACCTTCTGGGTAGCCAATCAAATACACATCTGTTGAGAGTGCATGGTCAGTCAGAGGTGTTTAAGAATCCATTTAACAGTGCTCAAATCTAAGCAGGAAATAAACATTTGAAAAAAAGATTGAATATTTAATTATAAAAGATTAATATTAAAGGTTCCATATTGTCAAATCAAAAATTTCATTTTTCCATGGTAAGTGAAGTCTAGGGGCTGTGTACTTATGATATAAGTTTCAAAATCATGACACACAGCCTGCATAAAGTATTTATGATCTACTCAGTAACCACCTTCAGACAACGAGGACTGCACACCATCCTTTTGCCAAAATCATCGCGTCCATGACATTGCTGAGCAACAACAACATGAAAACATGTCGAAAAGGTTAACTTTAACAGACAGAACCAGATCAGCTGACCTGTGACGTAACACTGAAAGGATGGACGATGTGACAGGATTGTTACTATGAGGTGGACCACATCTAACAAGTATAGTAAAGACAAACTCACCATGTACTGACTAAACATTTTGTATTTGTCAGTTAAATCACAAGAAGAGACCGGCTGTGAGACGTGGCTCTCTACATGTGTGCTGTGCAGGTGCTAAATGTTGCTCTTCCGCCTCTTGTGTGAAATGCTTTAAAAACTCTGCAAAACTTAAACTGACGAGGCTTAAAAACACATGCAACTGATAAGCTGCGACGACGCACAGCAGTGGCTCATCAGCTGTCCCAAGTGCCTTTTAAAGCTGCCGCCCCCCATGGTTGTCGCCACCTTTCACCTCACTAGTGATGTCCCTGAATAATTGCAATGTGACTGAAATGCATGCTACTATGTATTAACTTGATTTAACTTTATAATGCTCTTTTTTTCAACATTCTAGCTCCTGTGATATAAGGTACAGTGGATCACGTTGCATAAAATGAGTATAATGTTAAACTTGACCCCCCAAATTAAACAGCAAATTACAATTTACTATTTAAGGGAACAGATCTAATATTATCATCTAATATTTCTAACAGATCAAAATATGTAAACCTAACATTGAGGCTCTAATTACTTGTCAGGATCCTGCAGAAGTCTAAAATCATAGTGCAGAACATCCCGGGTTTAAACACATCTATTCAGAGGAGACAATAACAGCCAGAATTACAGTGGAATTTTTATTCTCGGCTACCAGTAATTTCATCACCCTCGCGATTAGTGTGAGGTCATGGTGCATCTCAAAACTTCACAAAGTATGTTAGCACCATTTTTGTCTGCTCGTGTGCCTCCTGTGAGACATGAAAGGCAGCACTCTTGACTGCTTAACTCAGTGAAAAAGGAAAATGTGCTCCGGTGAGAGGTCTTACCAGTGATTTGAATGTCTGCTTCTTTCTGTACTGCTCTCTCTTGTATTAGTCAGAAGACGGAAGGCAAAGAAAGCATGACTTTTTTAAAAGTACCTTTAATCATACTGGGAACTCTCCCCAGAGAGATTGAAACTGTTTCGAATGGAACTTCAGTGAGAATATGTGTGTGTGGCTTTGGGTTAAATGGCTCTGTGCAATTTTAATCAAGGCTAATAACACATGAGCATTGAAAGCGCTCCCGTGGCATTGAAGCTCTGTAGTAATCATGTAAAAAGTGGAGTTCTATATGTGTCAGTGTGGTCCTGGGCTTGTGCTTCATCTTGGCTCTCTGATGAAGGGCTGCTGTCAGAGCGCTTAAGTGTAATGTGAGGTATTAAGTGCAGAGAGTTCAATGGTAGCATGTACGAAGTGCAGGTGAGAGTGGAAGCACACTGAAGATGGCTCGGATTTTGCTGAATGCCTTTTAAGTGGAGCCAGGTCTTTCCTTTTTTTAGAGTATGAAAAAATAGTGTTTGTAAAAGAGTGGAAAGCCTCTCATAATATGTCAAACGGTGATGGGCTTTTATACTGTACTCTCATTTCATGTTTCTTGTTAGTATGAATTTATGCGACTTCACTTTAACAAATTCATAAGATTTTTGCTAAATAGTACGTATTCTACGAGTTGCCAATTTGTGTGAATCTGTATGAATGACCTACTGCATGGCTAAACCTACTCATCACTGAGGTTAAGACAAATTGTACAAAATCATTCGAGCGAGACATTTAAAATGTTACAAAAGGCAGTTTTCATAGTTATTTCCACAGAAGTATTAAGCAGCTTTATTTTATTCAACAGTAATAATAATAATAATAAACATGTAAGTATGATTTCTAAAGTCATTTCTGAGGAAATTATAAATTATTAGTAAAAATGCAGCAATGAAAATCTATTCAGCTATAAAAAAAAAGCTTAAAAAAAATTATAAAGATGGTTCTTTGTAGGTTCTTTAGAACCATCTCAGGCCTGGAAGCCGTGGAAGACAAAAAAATTATTAGCTTGCATATTGCCTGTTTATCAGTACTTATAAAGCACATATTAATGCTCTATATTTTATGAATACCTTCTGAATTTCATCTTCAAACATTTTTACTTACATAAACAAATGCAAGTGGCACACTGTAACTATAAACTCAATTATTTATTAGGGTTGTTCCAATTCCTATACTAGTATCAGAATTGCTGCCGATACCACAAAAAAATCTGGCATCGATATCGGCGAGTATTTGAGTCCACGTACCGATCCGAAACCATTTTCCTAAACATATCCTATTTATGCCCGCTAGCTTTGCTTAACGCTGCAAATCGGAAATCAATTCTTCTTCGCTGCTCAGAATGCAAACACAGGAAGTTGTGTCACGTTGCCACAAGCAACCACTGTTTACGGCAACGAAGAAGTACAAACATGCAAGAATTATGTCTGCTGTTTGGCAGTATTTCAGGCTTGATCAACCTGTAACAGCAACATGTATTATTTGTCAAACTGCGATTTCAGGGGGTGGCACAAGTATTAGCAACTTTAACACAACGAATTTAATAAAGCATTTAAAGACGCGTCAACCCATAGAACAAAATGGCTACACAAAAGCTAGGACAGAGAAGGACAAGCCGTGCCAGATGCAACAAACATTGGAAGCTTCATTCAAACGAAGACAAAAGTTTTCACAAGACAGCCAACGAGCAATAAAGATAACCGTCAGGATTATCGAGTTTATTCTACTGGATGACCAGCCACTGTCAGTGGTTGAAAACGTGGGCTTTCGCCACTTAATTGAACATTTGGAGCCCTGGTACAGTTTGCCCGGTCACAAATATATCTCAGAAACTGCGCTCCCTAAGCTATATGACACTATATTAACACATTTGATGTAAACGAAAGGATGTGCAAATCTTTAGGATCTTTAGCTCTTCAAAGTGTAGTGTTGCAGGCTAATGTGTTTTGCGGCTCACGCAACGGCAAGTCCATAGCTGAATCAATCGAGTGTATGCTTGTGAAGTGTAATATTTCTAAATCCCTTGTTCATGTTATTTTGCGCTACAACAAAGTTATTTTTCAGATGTTGAAGTTCAGTTTCTTTTTCAAAAATAAGTTATACTGTTAAATGTATGTCAGATAATGAAAACACTCTAGTTCACTACATATACCATGGTCTTGTTCATGTTTTATTAAGCGATAAATCTAAAGCACAGCATAAAATAATTCTGTCAATTAATAACGGGCTAGTAGTATCTACAGCTGTATATACAGATACACACCCAGGTATCGGATGAGTACTGTGTATTGGTCGAAATCCTGAGCCCAAGTATCGGGAGGGGAAAAATGGTAATCGCAACATCTCTATTATTTATTTCAGACGCTGTCAACATCCTGCAAAGTCATCATATGCCTCAAAATGACACATAAAAGCATCATAGACAATTGTGAAGATATTTCACTGGAACTGGTTTCTGTTTTTCTGTAAACTATTACGAGAATCCCTTTTCTCTAAATATGTACATTTTAAAATATGTATTAAAATGTCTTTGTTCATTGCTAGAGTTGTCAATACCACCTGGGGCACATTGTTAATCATTTATCTATACAATAATTGTGTTATGGACTTTTTTCTTGCTGAATAAAGACTCTTGAATACGAAAACCTGTCTTATTTGGAAGGTAATTATCAAATATAATTATGTGTGCAAAATCAGTGCCCTGGAACCTCAGCTGCCTAGAAAAGAAAATGAACATGCAGTCACATATTCATTGCTATATATTATTTGGCTGTTGCAGGAATCTTGTGTCCGTTTAAGATTCTGTTTGCTGATCTTGTACTTACCACTTCCACCCCCAAACCCTCCAAAATGCTCATTCTTTGTCCTTCACTAATACATATGCTGCAAAGGCAGGCAATCTCTCTCTCGCACACACACATATTCCATTAATATTCAGCCTTGTCTCCCACAGAGCATCCAAACAAATGTTTGTGTCACACACAGGGAGCAGAAGAAATATGAAATATTAAATATGTACTTATAAACAGTGCGACTCAGAAAGCTTTTTCACTGACTATCCATCATGAGCAATATTTGACAGTCCATTCTCTTTTCAGTTATGGACAAAACTTTGCAAAACCTATATAATTTTTGACCTTGCTATTCTGAATATGTACTGTATTTGTTTAAAAGCCATTGAGGTAAGCAAGTTTGCTCTTTTGGGTATAGAATGGTGTGAACCACTCAATACAATGGCTGACAGAGCGGACGTTAATTAAAGATATACATTTCTAAAGTTATTACTATGCAAGATAATTTTTCTTCTGTCATAGTCTGCATAATTTTTTTCTTGCTATTTAAATGTTCTTACTGTTCCTAAAGGGGTCATATGATCTGTAAAAGTTTCAAAAGAATAAAGTGCTGTGTTGTTGTGAAAGTGAAACTACTTTCTTTGTGCTTCCAAAAGAGGCCAAAACTATCAGTGGTCAAGTTGTATTCACTGTTCCAGAACAGTTCAAAATGAGACTCCAATCAGCCAATCAGAATTGACACATATTTTTTCAGGACATACCAGTTTTAGGCTTATGATCAGGGCTAGGTGTTTCTACACTGTTGTTAACCAGCTATTATTAACCACTGATTTTAGGAATTCATTGTACAGGTAAAAACTGTAAAAAAAAGTCCTGTAAAAATTACAGTATTACCGGCAGCTGGATACTGTAGATTAAAATGTATGTTATTTAAGGGCAACAGTTTGTTCATAGATAAATCAATATTAAACATTAGTCATTATCCTTACAGGAAAAAAATAAAAATAAAATTACTGCCTCATGCAAAGCATTTCTGCGGACCAATATCAGAAAGAAACTCAAAAAGGTTAATGAAGATTTCTGGTTTCCAGAATGCTTTGCATTAGGCTGTTTTTAATAGGTTTATTCTGTAAAGATGAAGACTTTTAATTTTTAATGTTCATTTATATTTGAACAAACTTGTCAACATTTTTTTTTATAAATATACATTTACAGTAAGTTACTGACATCCAGCTGCATAATCACAGCAAATCTTTTTACAGTGTAGGTTTAGGGGTATGGACTGGGATGTTTTTTGACAGTAATGTTGATCCAGAATCATGTCTTGGCAAAATCACAGTAACCAATACTGCTATGGTCCCAGTATGGATTTTTAAAGGAAAACCTGTATTCATTGGAGACGTTTGTACTGTATGTGTTTGTGCTAAGGTTTATTGCTTTGAGTACTCCTCAAGCTTTTTAGGCTGGTCTAAATGTGTCTTAGAGGCCACACCAACGTGTGTGTGTTGTGGACGTTTGTGTCTCTGATGCTCTTCCATTAGTAGTTCCCTGTTAAGTAATTTTGGCTCAAGCCTGACAGCTTTGTCCATCTCTTTCATCTCTATTTTTCTGCCTAAGTGTGCAACCAAGTTCTTTTAAAAGGCAAGACAACACAAATGCACTTTAATTTTTTAGTAAAGAGGCGTAGCAATTGCAGACAGGCAATTGCCTGGGGCCCCGCATTTTGAAGGGGCCCCGACAGCTGACCATTTGAACAATCTGAAATGTTATTATTAAAAACATAAGCGCAACATGGAACAATATATACGCATCCCCCCTAGAGGGCTCCCTCTTGCGTTACGCTGAATGTGCTTGGTTGTCCTTCGTGATGCGTCAGCCGCGGTTTTCAAACTGCCACAACAGCACTTATTACCAGGCTTTTTTAAAAATGAAAAGGACTTATCCATCTGGCAGCCAAAAGCGAAAAAAAAAACCAAAAAAAAAAAACAAGAAGAGGAGGAAAAGAGGAAACATGACAGCAGTAAGTTAAGTTCAGGGCTGGACTGGGAGTAAAAATCGGCCCTGGCATTTTATGGTCCAGCCAGCCCACCACCACATGGCCTACCATATACAGCTCTGAAAAGAAATAAGAGATCACTGCAGAAAAATCTGTTTCGTTTGGGTTTTATTCTTAAAACTGTTAATCTCACCAATACAAAACAATGCATGTTTGTTTAATTTTTTGTGAACTGCCGTCTTTGAAATTTTAAGGATAGAAGCAACTTGATGCTCACTGAATCCTTGTGCCAGTAAAGCTAGGATTGAGTCCTTTTTTCTTGACTCAAAAACTCTCTTTTAACTGTTTTCGGCACGTTTAGTGTTTATTTTTACATTTCTAATTATGTTTGACTTGACTTCTAGCATTTTTTACCATCCAAATGGTCTCACTGCAAGAGGATAGTGTTGATTACAGCATTGCTTTTTATACAATTCCCATAAAATACAATTGGATTCAGGTGCTCAACAAACAAGTACCTCAATAAACAGAATGAAGCATGTTTGTGTAGAAATTTAACAAAGACTGGCATGAAATGCTTGTCATATTCAGAGAGATACTGATTTAGGAGTAAATTACAGTGGTCTCTTATTTTTTTCCCAGAGCTGTATATATATATATATATTGTCACATGATAGAGTCAACGAGTGACGTTACGCCTCGGAGAGGCTTTTTATTAAATAAACACATGGAATGCACATGTGTTTCATTTTTTGTGAACTGCCATCTTTGAAATTTTAAGGATAGAAGCAACTAATAAAAATAAAAAAGTATGCAACTGTGTACATATTATATACTATAATTTTTAATTCTGCCAGTAATCTTCACACTATGGGACAGCAAAGACCTACACAAAGAATGCAAACACTGATACAGGACTGGACTCATCTCAAACTCCGGTCGAACTCTACATAGCAGATGAAGGGGAGATGAGGGCTGGCCTTGAGGAAGGCACGGCGTGGCCTGAGATTTCATTGGACTAGCTCAATGTCCTTTAATACAGTCAACCAATGGGCTACGATTTGTCTCTGATACTCCACCGTGGAGCCTGTTAAGAGATGATTAGGCCAGCCCAGTGTCAGTATGGAAAGTGAACCAATGTGCCGCTGTCCCTGCTTTATGGGCCGGTCGTTAGCCAATAAAAAAATAAAATAAAAAATCATATTATATCGACCAGCCCCAAAGTGCGTCGGCCCACCGGGCATTTGCCCGGTCTGCCAGATTACCAGTTCAGCCCTGTGATCATTGACAACTTAATGATAATTATATGACTAACCAGTGCTTATGTTGTTCCAGCTTATTTTCTAGATTGTCTAATTTCTAATATGGTTACTAGCTAGGGTTACACGTACTGTAGCAGCAGCATGCATTTTATGCAGGTATTAATAGGCTGCAGTAGGTGTTAAATGTTAATGAGGTGAACATCACCACTTGGAAAGTTTTGGTACTGTGTTTTGCAGTGGAGAGCTCACAAAACAAATTTAAATAAATATCACTACATTTACTTAGTTCATATTTTTATTTAGCTCTTCTACATAGTAGAATAGTTGAGTTAACATAATTAGTTGTCAACTAACCATGAACTAATAGTTAAAGGGGTCATACAAACCCAGTTTTCCACAAGCTAATATGATTATTTAGGGTCTTTTGTAATATAGTTTGTTTTAAAATTTCTCAAAGGTAGTTTTAAAAACGCTAATTTTACCCTGTCATGAACAGCTCTTTTGAAATCACTCTGTTCTGTGTACTGCCCCTTTAAATCTTCACGAGCTGTACTGACTCCGCCCCTCTTTTCCAGACATTCTCAGAGGATCTTTTTTTTAGCCGTAATCATAGTGAAACTTGCTAATTAGCACATTATTAGGAAAGGCGATTTGCAAAGATTCATTAAAATACATTATACTACTCACTGCTTCTGTAGGTGAGGCTGGATCATGAATTATTCTCGCGAACAACGCAAGGGGGCATTTCCCTTCAGAACCAAACATAACGTTAATCTTCTGCCTTCAGTCACTCAGATGTCAGGAGTAAATCACTACTGCTCTGTTCATTAATTCATTTAGCAACAAAACACCTCAATCTCTTAGGAGTCATGCTTGTCTCTGCATCTCGGTCTGATGACGGCTCACTCTGGGCGGGTCTGAGGTAAGACACCAGTTCAGTCTGTGTGACACGCTGCTGTCAATCATCTATTTTGGGTGTGGCCTCTGTACGACTTCACACCGACATGCATTTAAGAATGGCTTGATTTCAGAAGGGGCAACTTATTTTTATTAAATAAAAAAAAAAACTACCTGTGGATCTTTTTCATTGTAGGGTGGTTGTGTACACAGTCTCCCAACATATATTTCAGTCCAAACAGCTTGAAAAAGTGCACGTACCACCGTATGACCCCTTTAAGTGTCCCTAATACCTGTACCTGTACACATTGCTACATAGTATTTACAGATGTAGTATTGCTGTAACTACACACATGTAACAACCCTCAGAATGGGGTGTGTAAGCACAAATGTGTAACAGGACATTGGTAACAACGCTTTTTTCACTTCACTTAGTAGTCATGTAACAGGAATTACATAGCTACATTTTTAACAGCAGTATGTATAAGAGTAACAGGAACAGGGGGTTATCAGGGGGTGTAGTTGGCTAGGTTTAGGGAATATGTAAAGTGGGTAGAGTTGGTGAAGTTGGTGCACCTCTGTAATACCAGTGTATATACATGGTAACTCCTCAGGAACTGCCCACTTCATATAAAGTGTAACAATCTGGACACCAACCACAATTTAGATGTAAAGCCTAATTTACTGCTCACTTGCTATGTAACATCAGAGTACTTACATGCTAAATCCATAGCAATTGTCTATTTAATATAAAGTGTAACACTTTACTTACCAAAAAGTGCTGTTCGTTTTGTTATACATTTGTACTTTCATTACCAAAAAGTGTTGTTACCAATGTCCTGTTACACATTTGTACTTACATGTACCATTCTGAGGGTTGTTACATGTGTGAAGTCACAGAAATATTACAACTGTAGAAACTATGTACCGGTGTGTACTTACACTGTGGTTGCATACTACATACACATCTAGTTACTATGAAAGTATACAGATACTAGGGACACTTAATGTAAAGTGGGACCAGTGAATAAATAAATAAGCATTACAATATAAAATTTCCACCTGGCTGATTTTACTTGATTTGATGAGTCCTGGTTGAGCTTATCCTCCAACAATATAGGTGTCACACTGTCACACTCACCTGGTACAGAACCAGCCTCCACTAAAAACACACAGGAACCTGTTAACCGCTCTCGAGCACACTCACCTGATCCTGAATCAGCCTCTACAGAAAGCACACAGGCACCTGTGAATCTGTAACGAATGAGCAAGGGAGGCAGTCGGATCCAATTGCGAAGTGTTTATTGGAACACACAGGAGTAAACGACAGGCTGAGGTCAA
>JAUMHP010000001.1:495074-505280 GCA_032361065.1 Enteromius trimaculatus | reverse complement strand
CAAGAATAAAGCATGTATAGCTGTATTTATAAACTGCTTACTAATGTCTATTAATGCAGGAACAATGCTTTATAAATAATTAATTAACTATTTACCAATGCTTAACTAATCATTCATAGTGTGTAGTTATTATAAAGTGTTACCGAAGTCAGCTCTCCAGGTTGCAGAAATCGGTTGTCACACAAAACTTTATAACAGAACTGCATGTGAACGTATCTGTATTTACAGGTACTGACAACTGTATACTATTGCTTCAGAGCTATTTTTTCCGTCACTCCATCTCCATCTCGGTCCAATTACAATCTGATCCTCACCTGCCACGCACTTCCCTCTTAGTCTCTCTCCTCGCTGTCTGAACATTCTGCCAGCTGGGTGTCTTTGTGCCTGTTTAACCGCTTACTGTTTAGGCTCCCTACAGAGATGGCGCGAGAGAGGAGAGAGAGCGGCAGGGAGTTCTCCGGAATACTAAAACACACTCCTGTTTACCAAGCCCCGACTGCATCTGAATCTAGAGCAACACGCATCAGGTCAACAGCTTTTTAATATGCGAGCAAACAAGGATAGTTCCCTGTCATCTGCATTCTTTTAAAGACGGCGGCAAGCGTAAAATATGGAGATGTTAGAAACTGCCGCCTGGTTTTCGCGGGAAAACATGCTTCCGCAGACGGCTTGATTTTCATTTCGCAACCAAAACAAGGAATCCCGATAATTTCAAGTACACACAAACCCGCCCTTCAAAACATGAGCTAGTGAGCAATTACAAGTGTTTTCCCGCTTTTCCTTTTCCCGCTCTCTTCGCTCTCTCAGGCCTTTTTTCTGGTTTTGTATTTGTACAGCTGAGAGACTTACCCCGGTTCCTCTAATTGAAGGCGAATTTTATTCAGCAAACACAGTCATTTTGGGGCGGTATGGGTATGTGTGTGTGTCGGCCGTGTATAATGATGTAACCGTTGGTAATATGCAGCACTTCCTTAGCTAGCTCCAGATGGCAGAGTTCATCTTCTCGCTGCTCTATAGTTCTTCTTCTCTGAATGTAAAGAGATGGGCGGCTGTCCCAGCATGCTCTGGGACTGAAGCTAAACAGCATTTCTCTGTGCCAGTTCCGCATGAGAGGGGTGACAGTGCTGATGAGAGTCCTTTAGAGGCAGGCATAGCTGTGGTCAGGACTGGGGAATGAGCTGTTTGATGTGCTGTGGTGGGACGCGGTGATAATGGACCATTCTTCAGATGACTCTCACACACTTCCAGAGTTTCGTTTGATATGCTGTGGAATGGGGAAGTTAAGATGGCCGTCAAGCTTCATGCCCTGAAGTGATCCCCTGAGTAACTCTATGTGTGTGTGAATGAGTATTTCAAGTCAATGCTGGTCTGGGCAGCTGGTCTTCCTGAGAGGTTTAAATCTAAAAGGCTAGTTCTGGTTTAATCCTCTCTATTAAAGACTTTAACACATATTCATTCAACTTGTTCTCACAACCTAGGTGTCAAAAACTAAAGAGCAGTCAAGCACTTTTAGCATTACTATTAAAGGGTTACTCCATGCCAAAATGACAATTCTGTTATTAATCACTCACCCCCACATCATTCCAAATCGGTGAAAGCATTGCTCATTTTCTGAACACAATTTAAGAAATTGTAGATGAAAACTGAGAGACTTGCGTCTGTCTTAGTGACTGCCAAGAAATGAAGATTGTCAAGGCCCAGAAAAGTATTAAAAACAATGTCAAAATAGTCCATCTGCCATCATCGGTTCAATCGGAATGTTATAAAGTGATGAGAATATGCTTTGGATGTAAATAAAATAAATAATAAAAAATTACTTTAGTCAATAATTTGTCTTCTCTGTGTCTCACTGCATCACCGTAGCACCATTTTGGAAAAAAAAAAAAAATCCACAGGATGCAAACTACGCATACTCTTCTGTTCTGTTTTCTATGTGTATTTATGCTTTGATTTGAACAAAATCAGCTTGGCTGACAAAGAAAGGCATATGTAGTTTGCATCCTGTGGATATTCTCAAACATGGTGTAGGAGTGGCATTTAGGTGTACATGATATTCTGCTTTCAGATGAAACCAATCAAAACCAAGGTATATATAAAAATTGGTGGCTATTCTATGCGTTATTCCACTTTTTCTCAAAAGTCATCAAATAAAACGCATGCATCCATAGTAAAATGTGCCTCACATGGCTTTAGACAGTGAATCCTACAGCAAATCCATGCGTTTTTTGCAAGATAGATCTCAATAGTACAAACATAATACATTATAATAAACTTCTCTCTAATTTTCATTTCGGGGGAAATAACATTTTAATCTACTCGCCTGTCAGGTTTGTTTGTTGGACAAAAACGGCAGCAGACCTCCCTGCAAACCAATTCCATTGGTTTGTCATCAATAGAGACATGAAGGGCATATGCATTTTGTCTTTTTTTTTGGCATGAAATTATATATTGGGGTATAATTTTGTTATAATGACATATGTTGGGGTATGGTTTTCAGTTTAAAGAGTTTTAATTTAATTTTATTTATATTACACTATTTAGTTATTTTTAACACCTGTCCTGACCCTTACCCCTGACACTAACCATTTGTCAAATTAAATCAATATACAACACAGTATGTAACAGGCAGATCCAAACAGTGACAATTTATTCAAAAATGACAAATATTCCAAGAACAAAAGATTGGCAGAGGAAACCTCGGCTTGTGAGCTTTTTTTTAGAGTGTTGTTTTACAAGAATCATTCCGGCGTGCTCAACGCCGCAAGTGCAGTGCTCAACTAGGTGAGCGTATGAGTTTTCTACATCATAAAAACCATGCATATGGAGCTGCTTATATGATGCAAAGTCACAAACTGTGTGAAAGGGTTTTTGAGATAATAACAGTATTATGCAAGGAATATGCAATATCCTTTACTAATTGATAAAATGTCTCTGTAATAAGACTTTGTATGAAAGGTTGTGGGAAAAGTTGTTGGTGTTTTACTTCCTCTAGTGGTCATTTCAGCTGAAAGCTGAAGCCAACATACATGTTTACATATGACTGTGCAGTTAAGTAGCTTACGTAAGTAGTAATGTACTTCCAAGGAGCCTGGATTGCTCATGCTCCCTCATCAAGTGTCATCCTTTCGTCTATTGCATCTCATCTACTCTGCTCCCTTTCTTTTTTGTTTAGTTTCCTCTCTCCTTTTCATCTCTTCTCCTCTCATCTCCTCATGCCTAATATCATCTTGGCACCTCTCCACTTCTTTTTTCCAATCTTTTGTGCCCTCCAAGTGGAGTTCGAAATATTGTAATTATGAGTTCCAAGCACATGAATAACGAAATCCTATTTACAAATGGAAAACTCCAATTTGCAGACAATACAAAAGTTGGACGGGGCGTGTCAATTTAAAACATTACAGAATTACATTACATTACATTAATATCCTTCTATACATATCTATCTATCTATCTATCTATCTATCTATCTATCTATCTATCTATCTATCTATATGTTTCCAGCATTAATGAATTAACAGTGAATCCCCGACTTCGAGGTATGAATTTCTTTGATGCACATAAAGCCAGCAAGCCACATCTCCTCTCCTCATGTTCTATTACCTTTCTTTATCCCATCTTATTTCCTCTAGCCTTATTTCGTCTCTCCTCATCTCTTCTCACCTTATCATCCTCTTTTCACTGATCTAGCCTTTTCTTTTTTTCATCTTTACTCTTTCACAATCAGTTGAAATTATGAACTCAGAATTAAAATGTTTAATTTTTTCTACCTGGTCTTATGGCATAAATGTACTATGGTTCACTTTTTAGCGAGAAATGAAATACGCACCAACAGCACTGCAGTTTCCAAAGGAAATGAACACTAGAAGCAGTAAAACTCCTTTACACACAAATTTACAGATTTTCAATTAATCAAGCAATCGCACAATTACTTCAACCCCCAGTTTCACAGACAAGGCTTAAGCTAGTCCCAGACTAAATTGCACGTTTGAACATATCTTACAACATGTCCGTGTCATTGTTCTGTGTTAAGATGCACACCTGTAATACTTTCTTATAAGGCATTTTTGTTGCTTAAATATCTTAATTTAACTAATGCCTAGTCCTGGCTTAAGCTAAGCCCTGTTTGTGAAACCGGGCCCAAGAATATCATGTTATGGCTTCAAAACATTATAAATATTGTTTTGGGATGGATTGGAATTGGTATAGGGCATTTTTCCAACATGATAGTTAGTTTAGTAGATACTTTAGTAACAGATATTTAAATTCTGAGCTGCAGCATTACATACCTATATCAAAATAAAAATGTGCTAAAAAGGGTTGAACCTGTATTTTAGTGCCATTAAGTCAATCAATCAATCACTTTTATTTATATAGCGCAATACAGATTGTAGCAAAGCACTGAAAATTATCAAGTAGGAGAACAGAGTGATGGTAATGTAGGATGATGAGATTAAACCATTTATTTATCAAATGCAGAGATGGTGCTTGTAATCAAAATTACAATAATCACTAGAAATTAGGTGCCCCCAACTAAGCAAGCCAGAGGCGACAGCGGCAAGGAACCAAAACCCCATCCTTGAGAGAATAGAGAAACAAACGTGGGAGAAACCAGGCTTAGTTAGGGCCAGTTCTCCTCTGGCCGGACGCCCAGCACCTAATTGCCAATATTAAGTACATGTCAGATTGTGCAAAGGATTTACTTACAAAGCAGTCTTTTGTGGTAGGGGTGATGGTTCTACCATACTTGTAACAAGTTGAAGAATTTACAGGTTTATCCATATGGCGTTTACACAAGACTAAATAATGATCTGAGATATCAGCGGTTTGCTGCAGAATTTCAACGCCATTAACATCAATTCCATGTTATACTACTAAATCTAGAGTATGATTTTGACAATAAGTAGGTCCTGATACTGCTGTCTAATCCCAATAGAGTTCAGAATGTCTAAGAATGCTGATCATAATGCTTCGTTTTTATTATCAACATGGACATTAAAATCACCGACAATTAAAACTTTATCTGCAGCCAGTACTAACTCAGTTAGAAAATCAGCAAACTCTTTAATAAAGTCTGTGTGGTGCCCTGGTGGCCTGTATACAGTACAAACATCACAGAGGATTTATAACTATCACATGTTTCTCCAGATAATGTTACTTGCAGCACCATAACATCAAACAGGTTATACTTAAAGCCTGCCTTCTGAGAAATACTGAGAAAATTGCTATAAATTGTAGTAGTGGACATTTTCTTTGAAACTGGCAAAACGTGCAGTAAGGCACATAAAAACAACATTGCACAAAAAGTGAACAGAGGTGCATATTTAAAGGTCAATGGATAACTCAACTCAGTGGCCATATACAGTACTGTAGGTTGGAAAAGCATGAGGATGAGCAATTGAGAACAAATCTATATTTTTCAGGGAACTTTCAATTTAACAGCCATATACTGTACTGTAGGCCTATAACCATTCAATCGTTCAACTGGCCGGTGTCAAGAGATGCTTACAGCCTGGGGGCAGAGCACTGAACAACTGCCTAAACAACACACTGCTGGAATCCTGTCCTATTGTGACTGTGTGTGTGTGTGTGTACATGTTTCTTAGTGAACACAATGAGAGTTAATAAGAGTATTACGAAGCTATTTTGGGCATGCAAGCAGGGAGAGTTTTAGACACATTATCACTTTCTTTCAGAAAAGGTTTTTGGGAAATTCACTTAATGACAATAGAAAGAGAGAGAGAGAGAGAGAGAGAGAGAGAGAGAGAGAGAGATAATACACAAGAGAGAGAGTATTCTCCCAGTTACAAAGAAAAGAGGATAAAATGGACTGTCTTCACTGAGATGCATGTTGATTTTACACACATGCACATACATGAAGGTCAAAGTCAAGGTTATGCATGGAAAAAATAACAAACAGAGAAATGAACAGCAGCTAATGACAGTGGAGGCAGGAGGTAATCAATGAAATCCCAATATAATCAGCAACTGCTGGGTAATCACAGATAAAGAGGAGGATTCTGGGTATGAAATCATCTGAGGAGGTGCAGAGCTCTTGGGAGAAACTGGAAAGTATGTCAATGAGCTAATGTGTACCAAACCTTCATATGATCATACAGAGATTCAACTGCCACTGGCTATTATGGTCCTTGGAAACAGAGGAGTAAAGTGAGTTTATGCATGGATAAGAGCATCCCTGAAACTGGTTAACACCAAAAAAGAAGAAAATAGTTTCAACATGGTTGCAGGAAAAGCTCTGGTTTGTTCTTCAGGTTAGCTGCTCACCCAAGCATGTGACTGGTTTTGCATGCTCGTCCCTGATATGGGATGTTTGCATCCTGGGGACAGATTCATAAAGTTTTGTCCAAAGCAACTAACAGTTGAGGACAATAGAGGCAATCAAACCCAACAAAAGAGCAAAATGTAAATGCTGTAAGTCTCAGTTAGTCTAATATAGTACATGCAGCAAAGGGTTTTGTATTTATTTATTTAGATATTTTTAATAAATAAAAAAATAAAACGTGTAAAAGAATTGAGAAGGCAAGTGTTACAGAGTCAATTTTGAAAATATAAAGAAAACAAGTAGTAAAACAAAAATTGAATAGAGAAGTGCAACTGTTAGAGGTTCAGATTTTTTTTTTTTTTTTTTATAAAAAATAAGTAAATAAAAAGAAAAAAAAATGCATAAAATAGAAATAGACTAGAGAGTGTTTATGTTGGAGGGTCAAGTTTTGTTAAAACTCTTCTGTTAAGTTACAAATAAAAAAAAGTAAAATAAAATGCTATTTTTATTCTTTCAAATATTTTGTAAATCTAAGTCATGTTTAATAAAACAAGTTTATTTCAGTTAGTCTGACTTATTGCCAGTTGATTTGGTTATAAATACTACCTGGTCTCATGGCATAAATGTACCAATGTGCACCTTTTAGCGAGACACAAGAAAATTTACCAATAAGTACATATCACTGCAGTTTCCAAAAGATAATGTTCACTAGGCAGTAAAACTCCAGCACCAATTGAATTAAATTGAATTCCAATTCAATTGAAAACAGCAAGCTTCATTTTGCTTAATCCATTTCGGTTATATTCAGCACAGCATTTGAGGCTGGATCTATTCAACAACTGCTGGTCTTTGATGACAAATATGGCATTTGGTATGTTGGCCCAAAACATGAAATAAAGCAGAATTTTCGCACAAATACTTAAAGAATATTGTGTTATGACTTCAAAACAATATTAATATGCTGGGATATTGGACAACTGATGCTTCTGAAATTTAGCATCACACAAATCCATCTTCATATCCATGGGTTTTCATAGATATTAGGTTTGTTTGATAGCTCACGGAGTAAGGAAATGTACTTGAGAGGCGGGGGCAGTCCACAGATATTTAAATTCTGAAACGCCGCAATACACACCTATACTGTATCAACGTAATAAAATGCTAGGGTCCACATTTTAGTGCCTCTCACTGGACATTATTCTTTGAAAGCTGTGATGAAATGAGCCAGTGCTTTGTTGACCTCAACAGTCCCTGCAACCATTCCTTGAGAACTGTACTGCAAACAAACATCAACTTTTTTTTTAACCAGTAAGATTTTCTTCATCAATCACCTTCACAAGAAAGATGACACTTAAATTTCAACAAGCATATGCCAGAAATACCAGTTAAATCAGTGCTATGAACTCAATAATCAGTTTCCTCTCCGCCACTTTCACCAAGCATATTATTTGCTCTCAAATACCAACTGAATGTGACACCATATGTCAGAGAAAAAGTGTGCGTGCAGAGTTTTCATGTATTCTTGCCATTTTCTGGCTTGATGCGTGCGAGCCAGTCTGTTTGCACATGTGAGTGTGTGTTAGCGAGAGAAAATTCAAGTGAGCATGTGCGTTTGTGTCTCCAGAGCCTGACTGTAATAACATATTTCCAAAGATGACATTTAATCCATGCAAACAAATCACCACGGAGACCATCAGCATTCTGCCAGGCTTATCCAATGAGCAGGAGCGTATCAACCCAGGCAGGAGTAATCAAAGCTAATAGATGACTGTGCGAGTGGAGCAGGGACAAGCGGGCATGGGCCACTCTACCCAATCTCCTATTCCAGCCATGAGAAGCGTCCTCAGAGACAACAACTATATCCTCATTTTCAACACTCAAAGAGGAATTCAATTGAAAACAGCAAGCTTCATTTTGCTTAATCCATTTCAGTTATATTTAGCATAGCTTTTGAAGCTGGATCTACTCAACAACTGCTGTGTTTTGATGACAAATATGACATTTGGTGTGTTGGCCCAAAACATACTCTATGCAAGTACATGGATGCGAGTGCTTCTAGCTATGTAAGCTGGATTTCAGGCATCACTGTGTTCCGAAATGGATCAGATTGCATCCCAATACACTTTGTTTAAAGACTGGAATACATGACTTTTAAAATCAGAACAGGTTTAAAAACACTAGGCATCATAAACTCGGACATACACTGCAGACTTTAAGTTGTTCTGGGCACGACAAACTCACAGTGAAACACATTGTTCCTAAAAGACGTGTGAGGAATGAAAAAAATATGTGTTTTACAATTTGCTTAAAATAATAACATTTTTGTTAGTCTGAAGAACAATAGTCTCTGACCATCATACTTTTGATGACATTTGGCTTATATGATATGTATAATGATCGCAAATTCTACTAAATTTGTATAAATTTCTTATAAATTTATACAAATTTGTGTCCTCATAAACCACATAAACCCGCACAAACACACACACCTATATTCCTATGATTGACTTCAGTTTTCAGAGATTATTCAGAAATCTTGCTATATCCAGCCCAGTGTCCAGTACCTTTTACTAAAGCAAGGTTAATGGTATTTACAGAAGTTTTGGGTTTGGGTTTCTAAGCGTATGTGATATACTCTGCGGCCTGTCAGTAAGAGGAAATGTACAAAAGCCTCAATTCTAAGTCAATTGAACAAGACCTTAGGTAACTCTCCCTGAGAAAGATAAAGAGAGAGTAGAAAAGGGACATGCTCGCTGTTATTTTGTTTGTAATGCCTTCAAATGAATTGCAGAACATCAAGGAGACCTCTAAAAAGAGAAAGAGAGAGAGGAAGAGAGGGGTAAAGACATGGTGATATTAGACAAAAGTTAAAAAGGAAGATGAAAAGAAAAGAAAAAAACACTGATATAAACAACTCCCATGCTTTGAGTGGTGCTCTACCAAGATGGGAGACTTTGAAAATGCACATGAAAAATGTGTGTGTCATATGTGTAAACGAGTGTATCGGTGGGTTTGGGTTAATCCAGAGCCAGATGTGCGCTTCCAAAGGCACAGGCGGAAGCAGAAACAAGCTGCCTGACATTTGTGTCTGATTGAAACAAGCAGCCAGAGACTGAAACCTGACATTTGAGCTTGAATGAAAGTAACGTATTACAAAGATCTTTCAGGCTGACTGAAACAGGAAGAATCACATTCAACACGAGTAAAGATAAAACTCCAGGAGAGGAAAACAATTGTCAACATGAGTGAAATATGTAAACATCAAAAATAAGACAGTGAAATCTTAATTTCTCTATTCCACTGTATTATTGCATTTTGTGGTAAAAAATAAAATAAAATTTATATATATATATCTTTTTGGAATAAAATTGTCATTATAGTTGAGCTTTGTGTTGCTGACTTGATGGTTAGCATTTAATGCATCCCACATAGTTAAATAATATTTGGCTGTTTTTGAATGAACAGGATTAAAACAAACAGCTAGACTGTGACAATCAAATATTCTGAAACATTTAACTTGATTTTGCTGTACAAAACATTGCGTGCTGTGCTCTATTGAAGGACTGAAAAAAAAGAATGAAAGGGTGCAGCTGTCATAGCAATGCTTTTATTAATAATAATGGATAAACAAAATCAGAGAAATTAAAATAATTATTCAATTACACACTGCTATTGCTTAGAGAGTTGGACTTATTTATAATTATTATTATTTTAAATGATAAGACAGTGCCACTTAAGTCATGAAAAGTAAAGAAAATTATATATATATATATATATGATACGACGGTGCCAGAAACTGGTTATTATTATAATTTTTTTTAACTGTTAAATGTATAAGCTTATTTGTTACTGTAATGATATGTTGCATCACATGTGGACCTGGTAGACGTTATTATTATGTTTATATATATATATATATATATATA
>JAUMHP010000001.1:443706-454839 GCA_032361065.1 Enteromius trimaculatus | reverse complement strand
ATCTATTTAATTTCCTTTTCTGAAACTCTACAAGAGACCCGCTTAAGATTACATTACAAAAAATAAATAAATCAGAGAAGCAAGAGACTTCATTTATTCACCATTTAAACTCACTTAACAGAAACAAAGATATTAAAGAGATCTCATTTGTGATTTTCCCCCTTCCTATAAGAGACCTTCACCCACAGGTTAAGCAATGCCTTAATTGAAAGTGCTGCTCAATAGATAATACACAATGACAGTGAGAATCACTCTTAAACTAAGCTTAATGATAACTACTTAGAACAATGGCTTGCTATTTGTCAGGGAAACGGTGACAAACCTTAAGACAAACCTTTAGTTGTTTCTCACTCTCATAATAGGGCTAATTACAGTTTCTCAGCCGAAGAAGCTAAATATTCAACTAAAATTGATTCTGTGCAGCTTATTTGGAGCAACCTATTGTATAGCTATATTACTTATGAAACCTCAAAAATGAGTAGGTGAAATTCAATTTAGTTGGTAATTTATAGAAACCCTTCAGGCAGTCGTGTGGTTGAAATGATGCTCTTCGTGAGTTACTTTCTTCAGCAACTGATTTAAATGCTGATATCGTTCTTAACTATGAAGTTAATTAATCTTCATCAAACAAATCAAACGAAGCTGTTAGTGTAAATGCGGGCTTGGGTAATCGGTATACAGTGGCAAACATAAGCCAGCAGTGCTTGGCAATTCAACATGAAATCCGCCGTAATCTGATTGGTTCCACTGTGTCGATAAGACAATGCAGCAAACAGGCTTATATTCCCACCCATGTTATTGAGCCTCTAGTCCCACCCTCGTACAGTCAAATGAGTCAACCATGTACAGTTCTCATAGAAAGCAATGGATTTCGTTGAATTATGATGACTTTGGGCCAAAATACTGTATATGGTAAAGGTTTTTTTTTATTGGTAGAACAGATTTCGAAATGTATTCCTGTACCTCAAATAGCAGAGCATGCATGGGGCAAAGATAAAATACATTTCATAGCGTACTAGTATTGATAAAAAAGGGATTTCCCGATATGGCCCGACCAGTGTCATGGGTTCAATTGCCAGGGAATGCACTAGCTAAAAAAAACATACCTAAAATGCAGTGGAATTCTTTTCACCTAATAGCTGCAAAAGGCATAAATATAAATGTCGATATCACCATTGAAAGTTCATAAGGCTGGTTATTATGCTACATTGGCTGAGTATGATTAAATGGTTAGTTGCATTTTTACATTTCCATTCAGCATTGTTTTCCCCTGCTGTTTATAATCAGAACAGTCCTGCAACCCATTTCTGGGTCGCTACGCACCAGTTGAGAAACCACTTATATAATGTTTCTGTAACTGCTCAGTGTTTGTCTCTCTAGCGTCCAAGAGAGCCTCGCTCGATGTATGAGTTAGACCTGAGGAGATCCCCAGTCTTAATTGAAAGGCAGAAGTTCCGAGAAAAGTGAGGAGTGGAGTTAGTAAACGATGGTGGGGAATTATGGGTCAATAAACAGCGTTCCACTGAGACTTCCAGCAAGGGTCAAGGGCACTGCATTGATTGGCTCGACATAAAGCTGACTAGAGTATGTGTGTGCGTCTCTTTGTGTGTCTCCAGAGATGCACACAGAGAAAACTGTACTAGAGTGGAACGTACAAAGGCAATTTTAAAGATTCAAGGATCTTCTAGGAATGACTGCAAGCATTAGCATCAGATTATCACGCATTATGCTCCAGAAACAACAATCATTTGAAAATGATACTGTATACTGCATACTTTAGGAATTGATAGCAGACTGTAATGTATAGTATGTGTCTTTTTTCAGTCGTGAAATGTAGTTTCAGATGTTAAAAGTATGTGTTTTACAAAATAATTTTTTACAAAAACTGGACCGTCCGCAATGTGTTTTTTGATACTCAAGGCTGAAAGGCCTGTGATAGAACCATATGATTGAACCTGAGACTGAAGAAATTAAAACAGTAATTCATTTTCAAGTGAATGAAAACGTCCTGCAAAATTTCAAATCTGAAAGTGCACTGCGTATAAAGGTATTGTCTCTTAAAAGAAAGAGTCAACTCTGAATCATTGAAACAAAGAGTTTTTAAAACAAATCCCAAGCCGTTTTGTATTGACGTCAACATGAAACATTTGCATATTGTGAAAATGCAAATTCATTATTTGGCAACTTTTGGCAACTAAAAAGGTGACCATTAAAGGTGCTCTATGCGATCTTGCAAAACACCAGGGGTTCAGGACGTACACCAAAGCAAAAACAAACTTCGGCCAAACAATTGGCAAGAAGAGGCGGGGTTCAATGCGCACAAACAAACTTCAACCAATCAATTGGCAAGAAGAGGGGGGGTTTAACGCGCGCAAACAAACTTCAACCAACCAATCGGCAAGAAGAGGTGGAGTTTAACGCGCATTAAACACCACCTCTTCTTGCTGATTGTTTGGCCGAAGTTTGTTTTTGTTGTGGTGCCCAAAGTGTTTCTTTTGGTATTGCAGCCTCGGTGTTGTCTTTTGAGAGCAGGTTTTTCCCAATGTATTCAGAGGGCAGACAGCAAGACGATCAAGAGGTGATGCATGTGGTTTGAGATAAAAATGAAATTGAGCTAAAATCCATAGAGCACCTTTAAAATAGCAGCTTCCCTGGTAACGCTGTACACAAAGCAGCACTGAGATCATGAACATCAGGCATTACAGACATAACGTCACTACAGATTAGCAACATGCAAATATATATTATAGGACAGTGAAAATTTCATTGCCCCTAACAGAATTACAGATTTACAGAAATCTGCATATGCGTCTGTTTAGATTTATGTAGCATTTACCAGGGAAACCAGACCAACATGAAAAAAACAAGTCTGCAGCTAATGTTTCATGTTGACGTCAATACGAAACAGCTTGGGATTGTTTTAAAAACTACTCGTTTGAATTTCAGAGCCGACAATAACTTTATACACAGTGCACTTTCAGATTTCAAATTTTGCAGATTGTTTTCATTCACTTAGAGCTATGTTACATACAGCATGAAAGCTAATCTTTAAAAAAAATCTATAATAGGGGCACAATTTTCTTAAAAGATGACAATAGTGAAATACTAGTTACACATTGTGTGAAGAATTAATAATAGCAATATTTAAACAAACAAACAAACAAACAAAAACTCAATCAAGTAGCCTGTTTCTGGTTTGGGTATACCGATATTATCAGCAACACTCAAACAATGATAGGTACACTTGAAGTCTTAAACACTAACATTTATTACAGACACAATACAATATTAAAAATAAATGTACTTAGCTGCATTGCCTCCAAGTGCTTGGCACTTCTTGTGCAGGTCCAGCAGTATGTTACTGTTCAGAACACACCCCCTTGATAACACATAACAATTTTAAACGCCATATCAAGTAGAATCGTGACATCAGAATACTCCCTAATTTAAATCCAAGTGGTAAAAAGGAATAGTATACAGTACTTGCTGTTATGTTATGAAGTATACATATAAATGTCAAGGACATTTTGACTATTTCATGACCCCTTTATAAAACAAGTTTCCATATCAGGCTTTCCGTCCTGCAAAACCTCTCAAGTGTCAAAACCATGCAAGAAATCAGATAGCAGACAAAACAGATGATTTGTTCTATTAATGTTCATTTGTCGCTTGCTACATTTGACACCTGACACCCATAAAGTCTGATTCATCACCCTCTCTTCTCTCTGTTACGATTCCACTTCGCCCCAGTGAAAAATAAAACCATCAGTTAATTACTCTGTTCATTTAACGCTCTCTCTCGCTCACGTTCTTGCTCTGTTCACATTGTCTTGATTAAGGCAGACACCAGAGCATAAAAATGTGCTTCTCATAAGGCAGTTCTCCTAACAGCTGTCAGTCATTGCTTCAGTAGACACTGAAGGGACAATGTGGGATTCGTTTGGATGGCTAGACTTTCTGTTCATTTCTCCTTTCGGTTTCGGGCAGCCTCAGTAGGAGTTTATGATTTTGTTTGAGACTTTGAAAGTGCTGATTTGCTAGTGTGAGATTAGGTTGGGGAAATGGAGTCACGCCTATAGATGAAGCCATAAAACACCTGCCATAAAGTTTTCCTGGGGGTGTAATAAAAGGTGTTGTTTCTTATTAAATTTGTTGTTATATTTTAACATTTTCTGAAGATGCTTTCCTGTGCAAAACTTGGTTGTGGTTGCAGGGTTAAGATAAAATGAATAATATTAAAATATTTAATTAACTGCATTAAATCTATCTTTCTATTCATCAATCTGAGAGATTGTAAAATCAGATCAAACAAAGGTCACTTACAGATAATCTTCACTGATGTAATACCTACTGTCACCTATCATGTTTTAATCCCATGTCTCTCCGCAGCCCCTCAGAAGAGTGACATTTTCTGTGGTGAGTCAGGCTCCTGATCAAGGCTGCTATGATAGTGGAGTGGAGGACTCTGAGACCCCAAGCAGCAAGAGCTCCTCTGGACCCAGACTGGGATCTTTACCGCTGCCTGAGGATGGATATGAAAGGACAACACCAGAAGGGAGCGTAGGCGAAGAGGAGCATGTGGAAAATGGTAAAAAGCCATCTGTGGGAAAGGTCTGAGGCAGCTAGTGAAAAATGACGTGCATATGCTGTTTTTTGTTCTTTTTTCGCTTTAAAGGAACAGTTCACCCAAAAATTCTAATTCAAAAGAAAAAGCCATACAACTTGAAAGTGGTTCATTTTAATTTCCACTGTATAAACAAAACACCTAAAGACAATTTTCAAAATAGCTATTTTTATGTTCCACATTACAAAGTCATAAAGTCTTGGAATATTATGAGGGTGAAAAAAGATAAAAAATTTTGATTGAAACTTGCTGATACTGAGTATTGAGTACTTATACCTGTATTTTCATTGCATTTATAATAATAATAAAAAAATAAAAAAAAGCTTCAGAAGAAAATGGGTACAGGTGTACAGGTACAGGTGCACAGTATCGGTGCATTCCAATGAAATGCCATTAAATGTCTTAGGGAATTGTGAGAATATCAGTTTACATTTTATTATGTAATGACGTGTTTTTACTTCTAAAATCTGTGCATTTAAAAGTGTTTACTGTAAATGTAGTTCAAATATCCAATTAGATCTACTTTTCACAGTATATAATAGAGCAGCGGTTCTCAATCCTGGTCCTCGCGCCCCCCTGCTCTGCATATTTTGCATGTCTCTCTTTGTTAACGCACCTGATTCTGATAATCAGCTCATCAGAAGAGAGCTCCGTGCATGAGCTGTGTTCCAACTGACATGGTCCCTACACAGTGTCCGTTTAAGTTTACTTCACTTCGGAACATTCATTCACGGATTTGCACTGGAGGAACTTGCAATTAAACAGTTTATTACTGTGGCATTTTTTACCATGTTCTTTTTATTACAAATTAAATTTCCAGCAATTAAAATATTAACATGTAAGCCTTCTCTTAGAATTTGGCTTGTTCTCGTTTTAGTTTGTCCCTCTTCTTGACTGACATGACATGAACCTGGTCCCAGATTTTGGACGCCACTGTAGACAGACAGAGTCATTTATTCTCCAGTGACATCATGAGTGTCTAAAACTTGACAGTCTGAGCAAGAAATTTTGACCTATGACCTACGCATATTTCAGTAGAGACAGTTCCCTGACAGGATATCCTAAAAGTGCCTCTTTTTCTCTTCCTCAGACCCCAGGCAGCTCCCTGATGTGGCTCTGACAGGAAAGTGCACACGGGAATGTGATGATTTTGGTCACTCTGACACCTGCTGGATGCCTGTGCAACCATCACCACGCAGACGCATGGAACCACCCCAACTCTCCACCTTCGCCTCGCCCGGCGATAACAACAACAACACGGAGGACGACAGCGACCGAGAGGAAGACGGAGATGGAGGCACGGATAAGAGCAGCGGAGGAAGCGAGGAGGTCCGGGATTCACTCGCAAACGGAGGTCCTCTCGGAACACTCAGCCGTCGGGACCGGAACAGGAACATGGGCGACCACAACCGTAATCTCCTGAACCGGAAAATGACATCGGCATCCTACGACACGTTCAGCAGCGCCGGCTTTGGCCGTCGTCCGGATGAAGAAGACTCACACCCCCCAGAGGTCATTCCGCTTACGAGGACGGGGGGCGACTATAAGACCACCTCGTGCCTCACTCTGTCTCGCAGGGAAGTGTACCTGTGAGCTGCAGTCAGCCCTCGTGCCACAGAACGGCCCAGAGCTACTACTTCACTGCATCGAGCAGGAGGATTATAGAGAGACTAGCGCATACCTGTTCAAAACAGGCGTCTTCTCCTTGCCAAAAATTCATCATCTGTTCATTTCTCTAGATGCAAAATATCAAAGTTGAGGAGAAAAAGTGAATCATCTTTTATTCTTTCATAAACTTGGATTGACTTTGTCAATGGCAAACATTTGCATGTTAGGCCTCCCACAGACAGGGGGCGATGTGGGGACTGATGGACAAAATCCAGTCACAGACCACATAAATGGATGCTCTTTTCATCCACTTGTGGCTCTTCATGAAAATAGAAACATGTAGCATCAGGAAAAAGGAAATCCTAACCAATCGTAGAGTGACAGCGGCATCTAAATGTTAACAAGTTTCCCGTTGCTAAGCCAATACGGTTATTTAATTACAGTCACATGGTAAACACTAGACATATGCTTTCATCACAGACTTTTAGAGAAAAAGAAAAGAGGAACAAAAAACCCGATCATCCAACTTTATCATTTGTAAAGCTACTTGTTTTTTTTTTGTTTGTTTTTTTAACAATAATGGGAATATACTACAGCTCTGAGTAGTGCTTCAAAACTTTCAGATTGAATTCTTCGCTATTTCATTGCTTCTGTAATGGAGCAATTATCACAACGACTGTTAAATTACCATCCCATCAGATCTCAGAGTTGAAATCAGCCAATTAAGTCATGTGACACATACTCTGTACACAGCACAAACGCACACACAGACACACAATGATACATGTCTATATCCATTTAGTGCAGAAGTGTGTGTAAAAGTGTATGTACTGTATAAACGGACATTTTGGCATACCTGAGGCTTTTTTTGAGAAACGGTTTTTTGAAAGTAGATGTAGCATTTTTGCCTGCTTGATCTTCAACTAGTATATAAGACACTGAAGTGTATTTGAATAACTAATCATCTGTGTAAAGTGCATACACAGGGGCATTAAACAATGTTTAGATACATCTATACTATACTATAAACAACAAATATACTGTATCTCATCCCTTTTAAGTAGAACTCATATTTAAACCAAATTTCTTTAAAGGCAACACTGCATGAAGATAAGCTAATGCTTATTTTGTTAAATAAGAATCCGATTTTGTTGTTTTTCTGAGGATATAACCCTCTTTAGGAGGGGAGTGTGCTAGTGTGTGTGTGTGTGTGTGTGTGTGTGTGTGAATGCAAAGCGAGGTCGGTGAAGTGCTAGTCTTTAATTTAGTCAGAAATGACACACACAACGTAGTTGTTCAAATGCCTGTATCACAGTTCAAACAAATCAAGCCATTTTAATGAGTCTTTGTTAATCTTACGGCAGCCTAGCCCAGGTCTTGGCATCTCATCAAGCCTCTGGAATTTTCAAATTGAGTTTAGCTCTTGATATGTATTGTAAGTACAATCTGATTGATAAGAACAAACTGACGTGTATTTCACCAACTCTCAGGAAACTTGAGATTCAGTGTGTGTTCTCGGCCCATTATCAACGCTGAGCTTTAGTCTGCGCTCCGAATTTGTCCTCACAAGGCCATACTGTTGGGGGGCCGGTTTTCTCGCCCTTTTCCCTTTTTCAGACTCGCCGTACCTGTTGATGGTAACGGTGTTGAAGTGCGCGTGTTTCCTGGCTTCCCACAGTGAGAAATGCAGACTCGTCCCTTTCACTTCACGGAACAGCCTTGGGTCTGGAGCGGGACTGGTGGACTCCAGTCCATCTATGCCAAAATCTGTCCAGCTATTCCTGTTTTACTGGAAGCACTGGTGCACAAACTTACCTGAAAAAGACTAGCCCAGAACCTGCGGTTCAGTGCCTGGATGAGAGGAAATTGCTGAACTGGCCTATACAGGGTTTGTGAAAGCGGAGGACTCGAAAAGAGGGAATCTGTGTTTCCTTTGCCAGGTTTATAGGCTAAATATGCTGTTATACAGCAGTCTGTAAGTAGTGTACAGTATGGGGTGCATAACGGACTACGTATATGAAACCGTGTGTTTTCTTTCTTTCTTTCTTTCCTTTTTTTACTGCACGTTTACCTAACAGTTCAACTCACTTACTGCAAAACGGGGAGGGATGGGGAGGGCAAAATAACATTGTGTCTAAAGCGTAACATTCACTTGAACTTTTTTTATGAGATAAACACTGAACTCATGTACTCGCCCAACATCCGCCATTTTACTGCTACCCTGTAGAGAAATGACCACTGAACTTTAACCTGAAAGGCATGTTGACGGTCTTTAATCTTGCACCTGTGAGGAAAATGTTTTTTTATTTCTCTGTTTTTATGCTATGTGATAGAGGGGTTTTTGAAGCTCCCTCTCATGGAGTTAATGCATTCATTGCATTTGCTATGATAAATAACAACTGAAAAGGGGTTGGAATGGTTTGAAAGTTTGGTATGTGACATGTAAAAGTTTGATTTTGACATTAAAACACCTTTAAACCGTGTTCTGCTTACTTTTCGCTCTTGAACTTACTGTTTGATTTGTTTTGCGCATCCTAACTGCATCTTACTGAACAAGGATGTTTCTTTTGCACTCCTGCACCCTGCTGGTAAGAGAAAAAATTACATTCCATTTTATGTCCACTCAAAAATGAAGGTTACCCCATGATTTCCTCACTCTCAAGCCATCTTGAGAGTACATGACTTTCTTCTTTCAGACAATCAGAGTTATATAAATACATCAAATCAAAACAAAACTCCTGGCTCTTCTAAGCTTTGTAATGGCGATGAACAGTCGTTGATATTCATTCACTGGTTCCATAGACATCCTCCAAAAGTGCTCCTCATGGTTCATAAAGACCTCCTGAAGTGAATGCGTTTTTGTAAAAAAAAAAAAAAAAAGTCCATATTTAAAACTTTATAAATGGTAGCTTCTCCTAACTGTTGTGTACTCGTTCATGTGAACGAGGCGATCTAGCGAATGGCACAGGATGTAATTTTTATTTTTTAGTGAAATATCAATATAATATGAATTTAATTTTAGCAGCTGGAAGCTATGAGCGTAGTTTTTATTAGTTTAGAAGGTACAACACGTTTATTGTCAGCAATGACATAGCATTAAAGAATAAGATGATAGGGTAAAATAAGTTAGCCATAAAAGAAGCAAGATAGCAATGAAGCTTTTCAGCGACTGCAGAGCTTGCTTCGCTTCTGTTCAACAGGGTTTTGGCCTAAAAAGAAAGTGCGTCACTCCTGCAGCACTCTAGTCACCTTAAAGGGACAGATCGCCCAAAAATGAAAATTCTGTAAACATTTACTTACCGTTACGTTGTTCAAAACCTTTATATATATATGTATATAAATAGTTAGCCATTGATTTTAAATGGGAAAGAATACTGGAAGTTAATGGCTGAATCTTTGTTTAGCAATGTTCTTGTTCAATAGAAGGAAGCATACAGCTATTTGGAACAACATGTTAATTACAATATTTTCATTTTTGGATGAACTATCCCGTTAAGATGTGGTCATATGGTTTGGAGAATTCTCACTCACAAAATGCAGCCATTTCAATAGGAATCCAGCCAATTGGGAATTTTATGTAAGGGCAAAATATTTCACAAAAGCTGCTTGCATGGCTTAAAAGCAACTGCAGTATTGGTGATTGACAGCTGATTTTTTTTAGCTGTGAGATTTCACTAACGTGACCACATCTTTAAAACACTTATTTGCATACTTATTGCATAAAAAAGTTTGTCCATGGTTGTGTTGCCATATAAATATTGCTAGTTGCGATTTGTTAAGCATTTTAACTGCATCATTATATATACTGAAGCTAAGCACAGCATGTGAAAGTTTCCTCTGTACAAAGTGCATGTATATTTAATGAACCAACCACTATTTATTTCAGTTTTGTTTATGATTACATACCTGATGCGGACGCTTTCACACTGTAACCCTGGCATTGTATTTCAGGGCTTGCACAAAAAAGTTTTTCTCTTAAAACTACAAGCAAATTTATATATTTTATTTCATACTGTTAATATTCATTTTGTAGAGTCTTTATTTTCACATTTCCACAGACCCCCTAGCACCCCCCTAGAACCCCAGTTAGAAATCCCATGGTCTTTACTAAAGTTATACCAAGGTACTGGCTGATGTAATAGAATATCTAACATTTTGAGGAACACGTCTGAATTAAAATCGAGGAACTTGCCCCCGAAGGCAGTTTCAATGAGCAAGAGTTCTTTGAAGAACAGAGCTGCTCAGGGAGGATGATGTTTTTCAAGGATTTCTTCGTCCCAGTGGAATATAGAAATGCTGCTCTAGTTATGGAAACAGCTCACTTACTTTTAAAATTTTTATACTTCTCCACTATTTTCAGTGTTCACTTCAATTCCAATAGCTTTAGAATGTCAGGGATGTCCAAACACTTCTCAATCCAGCATGTTAACAATTGTTCGCTCTGTCTAAGCAATCTGGAAACATGCCTAAAGTAGAATAAATACCAAACTAAGCATGCATATTTCCTGAATTCAAACAAACGCATGTATTTTTGTCATTTCTTCTAGGGCTTAAAATGGTACACTTGTTTACTGCCTGCTCAAGCATTGCATATTTCCACATAATTAAAGGGAGAGTTTACGCTAACATGAAAATTTTGTCATTAATTACTCACCCTTTTATACAATGTTCTTAAAAACAAGATGGATTTTCTTTTTCTGGGTGTTGACAGTATTTTCTGATTTATGGAGAAATAAAAAGAAATAACCATTCTAATACAATAATAAAACAAATTAAAACATAATAAAACATAATGAAACAGGTATTTGAAACAGATTTCTGTTCTGGA
This sequence comes from Enteromius trimaculatus, assembly GCA_032361065.1. Lineage (NCBI taxonomy): Eukaryota > Metazoa > Chordata > Actinopteri > Cypriniformes > Cyprinidae > Enteromius > Enteromius trimaculatus. The sequence continues at coordinate 443,779 of JAUMHP010000001.1, read as the reverse complement.
AATCCATGCAAATAGTAAACATTAAGGTGTAGTTGCATATTTAAACATAGCATTTCAGAAAACTTGCAATGCA